>VXAA01001765.1:1605588-1679395 GCA_013399115.1 Anseranas semipalmata | reverse complement strand
CGCCTCGCCCCCTCCCGCCTCCCCGCCGAGGGGCCGGGGCCGGGAGCAGCGGGCAGGGCAGGGCCGCCCCCGCCGCGCCCCTCAGCGCAGCGCGGAGCTTCTCATGGCCAACGGGGGATCGCCCGGGCGCTCCGAGAGGGCGGCGGGGAGGCCCGGGGCCAGCCCAGCGCGGCGGGACGGACGTGCCCCGCCTCGCAGGAGGGGGCTCGTGTTGTTCCTAGCCCCGGCTTATAGCCTCGCGGTGGTGGTGGTCGCAACCCCAGCGAGCCAAGGGCGAGGGGGCCAAACAAAATGGCTCCTCCGGGCAGTGGCCCAGCCCCTTGGGGTGTTACCAGAGCCCAGACCCGAGCCCCCCGGCTCCCTCCTGTCGCCCCTCGGGGAGGGCCCCTACAGGCAGTCTGGCTCCTGCTGGTCCTGCTCAGGCTGCCTGGAAGCCTCGTGTGTAGGGAAAGCAAGTAATCTGTGCGGGGATTCATGTCATAACGCAAGGTGCTGTAGCTGCCGCTTGCTCGCAGAAGCTGCGTGGGAAAGCAGAAGTCTTGCTCATGAGAAACAACTCGGGCAATGCAGGCTGCAAGGAGCTCAAACCAGGCCTGAGGCTTGTCAGCAGAATTACATTTCCGGGACAGGCTGGGATTCTGCATGGTTCCCAGCCTCCTGGTGAGGCTGTCCAGTCAGGCTGGCCTGTGGGCGCCTGGCCAGCACCACAGGATGGCCACAGGCCCCGAGGTGGGGGGAGAGGACAGGACACAAAGGGGAGAATTTCTGAAGCTGCGAAGGAGCATGCGTAGTGCTGATACGAGGCTGGAAGCAGGTGGAAACCTCGTCTTCCAGTGTGTTCCACCTGTGGCACAGAGGTAACAGCATTTCATGTGCAGGTTACGCTTTGAGAGCCAAGTACCTCCCTGCCCTGCTTGTGCCTTCACCATCAGTATAAGGAGTTAAAATGTGTGCTTTTACTTAATTGGCTTTTTCCATGGCAAAGGCACTACTAATGCTTCAGTTTTTACTTTCTAATTCATTCCAAGTATGTTCTGAATTACGAGAGGCCTGAAAAAGTCTAGTGCAGAGAGTGACTCATGCTAATCCTTACCACAGAAAGAAAAACCAATCCAGAAACAAAAAAACTAAACAAAACAAAACAAAGGAACTCCAGTAAAGAATCCATGTTTTAGTTAATTAAGTCACACTAACTTTTAAGTTGAAAGATTAATAATCTGCTGGTAACTTTAGGTAAAATGACATAAAACTTTTCATGGCCATCATAGTTAGGGATACCGTAACAATGTCTTAAAGAGGAAATGACCTCACTCTGCTTTGGGATACTACTAGTATTCATAAAAAATAGCTAGTCTTTTGAAATCCTTCATATTGTTTGCTTTGGTATACAGATCTATTTGGGAAGCACGTTCAACTGTGAAGAACACAGGATCTCTGACTATTTCTGTATTAAAAAATACTAATTTTCCAGTCAAATGTTCAGTACTCTTTTTTTTCCTTCTGAACTAAAGGGTCAAGGTCAGAGGAGCTATACCCAGCCCCACTTACCTTTCCTTCACTGTTTGAGCAGAAAAACATACATTATCTGAAATCGAACATTGCCTAATATTTGCATTTCATGTGGAACCTTGAGCCGCCAAATAGCGCATCAATATATGACTGGAGAAAGCGACACTACTAACGTCAAACCTGTAGACTCCATGTTTTTTGGTGTTACGCAAATGCTAAAAATCTTGTTTTTAAGGGCTGTCATTCTGTAGAAATACAGCGTACTTCGTATAGTAAACATCCTTGCTACAAGTTTTTAACTAGAAGTGATGGTAACTGGAAGATGCAAGTTGAAAAGGAAAAAAAAAAGAACTATCTTCCTCTCCCTTTGCTGTCTGCTGTCAAAATCATCAGCAGCTCTAACTTTCCAATCCTTTTAGGGATTAACAAAGGAGTTTTAATGGAGTTTGAAGTATATGGTGACTCCAATACCATCAGAGTAAACACTTGTGAGGACTGACATCTATTATAAAAGCATTAAGAGACAGCCTTTGTCTAGGAGCTCTGCAGAAACCTAATACCACAAAACAATGAAACAGGCTTTATAGCCTTTTCATTGTCTTTTTAGAGGCGTTGGCTGTGGAACAATTTGGAACATCAAATGTATCATGTCATCTTGGGAGAAACAAGGAGATAGTATCTTCATGGAACACAAATAAAGAACATGATATTAAAGAAAAAATCCCCAGTACTTTTTTTTTTTTTTCCAGAATCACTATTGTTTTTTTTTTCCTTTTTACTGTACACGGGCTATTGTTAGATTGTTTTTTTTCTTTTTACTGTACACCGATTTTCTAAAAAGTGGGAAAAAATCCAACTAAATATATAAGATGAGTAAATCATTTAACTACCAACTGCTTTGCTTTTCCTAAGGTATATTAAGGTTTGTGGTTAATTCATTTCTGTGCTTAGGGAACCTTTGGCCTTGGAGAAATCTGTCTCTGGATTTCTCATGCTCTGGAATCTCTTGCCAAGGAACTTGACCTGAGGCTTGCTGATGCACAAGCAATAACATGTGCCACCACCCTACCCCACTTAGTCTCCATGTCAAACCTGCTACCTCTGTTTCTCCAGATTGCCCTATCATTTTTATGATAGCAAATCCCCAGAGACCAGTTTGTTGGCCTACAGAATAACCTGAAAAACCTTGGTAGAACATTCCGTCTTGTTCCACCATGTGCATAATCCTGCACAGCCCCACTGCGCCCTGGTCTCCTTGGCATACCACTCAACGGGCCGTATGCAAAAGTTTTATCTTCCCTCTCTGCCCTGTCAAAAGAAATGCTGTGCAGCAGCTCTCCTGATTCTTCTCAGTCCTTGCCCAGCTTCTAGCTCACCTCTGTCCTTCTGCCACCTCCCCGCTCCCTGCCTCGGCCCCGGCAGGCTTGCCATGTCCCACCTGCAGCTCCAGTGTGGGACAGGTGGGCTACAGGGAAAGCCACTAAAAATGTGACTTCTTTTCTCTGCTTGTCCTTGCTTGCTTGTACAACTTGTCATCCACTGTGGTTCGGGCCTGGTTTTGCAAAATGTTGCATGAAATTTGGAGATGAAGAAGATGTGCACTGCCTAACTTGCTTCCCAGAGAGTTAGGTCTGTATCTGCTTATTGGAGCTTGTGCAAACCTACCTCCCCACGCGGGCAGCTTGTCTGGTCTCCCACAAGAGAAGGAGGACAGGTATTTCTTGTGAGAGGCCAGCCGGGGAAAAAAGACACAGCTTGCACCCACCCATGCACCCTCTGCAGTTCTCTTTCAGCGAGGTCTCACTTCCCCTTCACCAGCTTGATGGTGCTGTGGTGCAGCAGTGGGTGGGGGATCGCAGTGGCAGGGCTCAGCCTCTCCTGCCTCTTTGCTGCCTGGTTGCACAGGCACGAACATCAGCCCTGGAGATGCTGCTCTGCCCACAGAGAGGGGAGTCCCTGCAGCAAAAGTGCCCCATTGTGCTCTGTTCCTCCCAGCAGGCTGGTATAGCGGGAGAAGGAGCTGAGGCAGCTAGCAGAGAGCTACGAGCCAGTCTAAATGGGGACTAGGAGCTTGGCCAAGTTAGCTGGTTGAGCATCAAGAGCTGAAAGGAGGAGGCTAGGTAGAGAGGTGCCAGAAGCTCGTCATGGGTCTCTGGACTCGCCAGCACGGAAGCCCCGTTCAGCAGGCACCCTCTTTAATTTGGCTTTCACTGAATGCAACCACACTGGTGGTATTGTAGTAAATGGCAATAGGCAACGTAAAGGAAAATAGGGACAAAATAGCAGAAGTCATGTTAAGGTACCCTGAGCTTCTTGAACGTGAGCCTTCTGGGGGACCAACCAAGGGACTAATAACAACCTTCCGCAGGACATCCTGAATTCTGTGGGCGAAATCCAAGTGGTGCCCCTGGGGTTTGGTGTCCCACCTGCTGGTCAGAGCAGGTCCTAGTGCCAGACACGTAGAGGTCTAGATGTAGCATGTCTGACTTGTTTAGAAAACCCATCAGACTAAGTAACAGAAAAATGTGTGTTCTAGCTTTTGAAATACAGTTTATTTATGTATTTGATTATAAGTTCAGCCACATCACGCAATGCTTGGCAAAAGCAAAAAAAAGAGCTGTAAAATCAGCCACTTCGCTCTCCTCTGAAGATTTCCATCAAAGATGAGACAAATGACAAGTAAAAATGATGTGGATGGAGGGAAGAGAGCATAATAAATAATAGAAGTTGTAATTAATCAAAGTCTTCAGGCAATCAAAATGCTTAAGCCATAAAGATATTAAAAAGAAATTAGCTCTGTCCATATCTCAGGACTACATATCTCACTGTTGTACTGCTATCAAGAAAGAGCGTTCTGTACAAATATCTGTGCAGAACTGCTGCACTCTCAATGCGTGCCATAGTCCAATATGTTCTCCTAGAATCAAAAACTAATTAGGTGTTAAAATTTTTAGTGTTGTTGTGGGATAGAAGGCTTAGTTAAATAATTACTGGACTCCAGTGTATTTTCTTACATTGCTTTCATCAAGTCTTTCACTTCTCTTTGCTTCCTAAAGGCTGATCTGTGGAATATTAAAAATGTGACTAGTCTGAAATTCAGAAAAGTCCATCTTTGCTAATCCTATAGCAGGTCAAACATACAGGGAAATGAACTGCACCATCAGCCTTGTATCTAACTCAGAAAATCTGCATTCCTAAATATTAATTTTTATCCAAAAGCTTTGTGAACCTGTGGCAGTATTGAAAAATGTATTTTTTCCAATCTATTTGAAATGAAATCCTTTGCTTTCGCCATATAGCAGCAGTTATAAAGTCCGTATCTCCTGCATGACATTAATTTAGCCTACAGTAGAGCCATCTCTTTCTGCTCCATTTTGGCAAGTGTTTACATCAGACACAAATTCAAGTCCAGTAAGCCTAGCAGTGAAGAGCTACATGGACTTTTCCCTTCATATTAGATGCTAGGCAAGTTCCATCCAGAAAATTATTGTCTTCGTTTTGGTCAGTCAGTCCAATTGGTCCTGGGTTTTAGTTAAGTGTTTTAATCTTAGTGTAATACTGTTTTGTCTGTGATCAATTCTTCAAAGGCAGCATTAGGACAGGTTAGTGAGGACTGCAGAGCTCTTCATTGAAGCATAAACAGCCTTTACCCAGCCTGCTTCGGAAGTACTCTCTTCTTGACTTTTGTTCCTAACCGTTCTGAAAACCTCTTGTGAATGTGACTCCATTTATGAGAATTGGACAGTTGTGTACGGTAAAGGTTTCTGGGAAGGCCCTTCTCTAAACAGGGCACAGAAATTTCTGCCAGGAGCTTGGAGTTTCTGGAAGCCAATTGCTGGCATTAGAGGAAAGGCAAAGTCAGTACCTCATCCTCCCTGGGGAAAGTAGCACCATTGCTTCTCCAAGACTGTCAGAAGTGATGTTAAAACAATGAGGGCAGCTTGCAGACGAGGAGGTAGCCATCTATCCAGAAACATGCTGGGAGAGCAGGAGTTTCTCAGCATCCTGCAGCTAGTTGCCTTTCACTCTGCTGGAGAGGGGAAGAGCAGCGCCCCAGCTCTCCTGTAGCGTCCTGTGGCTGGAGGCACAGGAATATATGTTTGTAACACAGGTTTACACTGAGGAAATGCTAAGCTGGTATTTCAGAATGGGATACAGAGGTGCTGACATTTCCTAAGTGTAGCCTACTTAAGAGACACAGAGAGATGGGGAGGGGAGGAGTTGCTTAAAATACCATGCTGAGTAAACCTCTCACTCTGCACTGATTTGTAGCAGCACGGTAACTTGCTGTCTGCAGCAGCAGTGCTGAGCTGCATTGGCTGGTCATGGTTCCTTCACCCAGGGTGAAAGCAATAACTACCTGGCTGTCAGGGAGAAGCCTAGGTAATAAAAGTGCCGAGGGACAGGCTCATTTCTTTTGCTTCATTTGAGTGGTTGAGAGCAGCTGTCCTTCATGTCCCACTGGCTTGGAGCAGTAGGGAATATTTGCAAAGTCACCTTGAGCTAATGCTGAGCTCCCAAAATTTGGCCACACACTTTCTGTTATGCTGACAGCTGAAGTGTGCAGCAGAGCAAGGGCTGCAGATCCACGACTGTTTGGCAGTCCCTTTAAACCTGGAACGGAGATGTTGCTCTAAATCTGAAATGGGTTTTGCTGCCTTTATTGTTTTCAATCCCTACAATTAGGTATATGTTGATTATTGCAAGTAACAGAAGAGGGTTGTACCCATCCCTCCAGTCCAGGACGCTTGGAAAATGCAGCAGTGATAAACTATCCGTCGTGCAGGAACAGAACCAGAATCTGAGACTGTCGGGAGCTGTGCTGGGAGTGGTGGTGCTTGTGTAATGTTTGCTGTCCACCTTACTGGGTGTGCACTGTCCCCAGGCATGGCGCGGCTGTGGAGACAGCCCCATGCCTCCCCAGCTCGAGTTCTCCACCTTCTGGTCCTCAGAAGAGGCATAGGAAACCAAGGCCATGGAAATAATGAAGGAAAAGGTTCTCGACGCAGACATTAGTACTATTCCTACAACAGCGACTCACTGCGAAGACCAGATGCATTTGCTCATTCCCTTTCCCAAGGCCATTTGTGATGTTAAATGAGTTTCATTCCTTACATGCCAAATTTTATTTTCTTTATCCTACATGTTCTTATTTTAAGTGATTCATCTTGTGTGAGCTCACCAGGCAAACTGTTCTCATTTTACTGGGAGTGTTGAGGGCACCATATATCATTTTTAAATCCTTAAAGTGGAGACCAGCAGCAATGTAGACTAGTGACTCTTGGAAGCCATGTGAAATATAACACACACTTCCCTTTTTATTGAGAAGAGGAGCAGAGATCAGCAACTTCATTGCACTCCCCATCAGCACATAGCCCTCGCACAGCAAACCACTGATTTCAGTCATACCTCCGTCACATTAAAGGAGTTGGGAAGACGCTAACAGAGAAAGTTCTGCATCAGGATCAGGCCTTTTCCAGTCTGTGGCTTACAATTGCAGTGCAGTTCAACACACTTTGACACCCAGGCTAATTCTCTCTTTATAGATGTCCAATTCTCTCCTGGCAATTGCTCCGTGAAAGCATTGATATGTATTATATAAATATGAACACCTCTATTTATGAATCCTAATTTATATAGGGGCACCCAGAACTTTAACCTTTATCTCTTAAAAGTGTTTATGTTGGTAACCTTGGTTTGCAGCTGAATATTTTTATCATTATTTTTTGTTTTATAGTTTTCTTTACCCGTTTGGAAAAGAAACACCGAGGTTGTGAACCTACGTGTTGGATCTGAGTGAGTGCTCAGCACAGAGAGGCCTACAGCAATGAAGTGTGAGCCTATCTGACTTGGCAGTGTCTATGAAATCCCTTTGTGGAGTCAGCATGTATAAGGGTAACATATGGAAAGCATAGCATGTGTTTGATCAGAAGAGAACGTCTGTATTCATGGAGATGGGCAAGTAATCTTCGTACACTGATGACTGTGGTATTTTGCATGGCTCTTTGAGAACTCTGTACAAGTGTTAAAATGCATCTTAGAGGCTGACTAAGCTGGTTTCATACAAAGATAATTAAATCTTTGCTACAAAGATCACTTGTGTTCCGTGTGATAATCCAAACATGTGGCATGGTCCTGAAAGCTTTCTGCTGCAAGCATCCACAAACAATGCTCTCAACAATTAATTCCTGTTGATGGTATGAAATCAGACAGCCTTGATTGTTTATATCTATCACCATTTATTTGGTTATCCATCCATATAATGACAATCTAGTCACTAAAATTAATAGGACACAAGTATTATTAGTACTATGAGATGATATAGTCCACGGTCTGGAAGCCAGCAGCTGTTGGAGATTTTCTTATGTTTTTGTTAATTCTTAGCACTTTTTTTCAAAATTTGCATATGCTATGGAGTTGTTTTTAATAATAGGTATGTAGGGGAGGGCAAGGCACTTGGCAGGTACCTGGAATTAGAGGACATTTTTGACAATGTTTAACTTTTCCTTTCCCTCTCGGTTCTGACTTTTTGGGCATCTCTCCCTTTCTTCCGTGGACCATTACTTATGTGGACCATTCACTTTGTTCACGTCTGCTATTTCATCTTTTCAGTTGGATTTATACTGTAGAAATACACAAGATGGAAAATATTAATTTACTGAAATAATTAAGTAATATTTTATTGCTGTGCTAATAACATATTTGACAAGTTGCCTCCAACTACAGTTTTGCATTCCTTCAGAAAAAAAATATTTCTTCTCCCTCCCCTGGTTTGAGTAACTGTCTGGTTCTGTATAGAACATAGACATTAATATGTCAGTAAAAGGCTAAGCTCACAAGAGGAACAAATGGTCATGTACCCTGTTTTAAAGATCTCTCTCTATATTTGAGGCTCTCTCTTAAAGTCAAAGCAACTAAATTGTTAAGCTGCACAGTGTAATTAAAACTCTATTTAATAGCTTACCTGTACCACATGCCCCTTGTGCTCTCCATTTATTCCAGTTACTGAAAACGAAAGGTTTTTTTTTGTTGTCTCTTAAATGGGTCTGGAAAAACAAATATAGTTGCAGTTAGGGCAAGACGACATTGTCCTCAATCCCCCATTAAGTAGCTGTTCTCAAACATATCCCTTCCAAAGTAAAATTTTACCATCAATTTTACCATCAATCTATCCATAAGAAATGCTTGTCAGAATGGAATTTTTCCCCTCCAAAAATTAAAAAGTGCTGAAGAAAGCAACACGTCTTTTCTGAATTAAAAAAAAAACACCTTTTTTGTGAACTGAACTTTAATTGCAGAAAAGCAGCAATTAAATCTTTCAAATAACTTCTAAATATGTTTTCTTCAAAAAAGCTTACAGAAAAAAATGCACCACTTCCTACTCAGCAGAAACCTGTTTGAGCATTACTGATATCTGAAGAGCAATAGTGTTTACAGATTTAATATCTCCTGTTTCAATTGGATTTGGCTGGGAATCCTTTCAGGCATTGGGCTTGCTCAGTGGGAACCCCTCTTTGGTCTTTCCTAGAAGCAGACTCAGGCTTTTACCAAGGACTGCAGCCAAACCAGTCTCTCCCTCTAAATGAAGATAAATGATTTCTCTGGTGAGTTCCCACAGATTTCTGCAGATTTTGTGAACTGTGCCCTGTGCCCAGAGGCCACACTCCTGCTGGTCTCACCTCTGTCAGGGAGAGTAGAAGCATGCAACAAAATGTTGCTGACATTTTTAGGTGAGATATTTTCTCTGCAAGATTCACAACCCCAGTGCCAGAGTCCTGAGGAACAGCTAGTATTTTTGAACACTTACAGTTTGAAGAGATACCAGCAGCTGAAGCCCCCCTGTAAAGAAACAGTGTTGAATGTTAGTGCCTCGTAAAACATGAATCACATTTTGGGAACAACAAAATAAGAGGCGTTAATGCATCTGACTCCCCTCTTTTGAGATAAAAGACAATCTTCTAGGATCTGCTTGGCCCTTCCTGAGAGCAAAGCACAGAAGCAGAGGATGTACAGTCCTTAAATAAACAACTGCTGAAGAAATATTTCATAAATAAAGAAAAGGATTTACCTGTCCCACTGAATCTGGTTGGTGAGTTGGCCTAGGAAAGATTGAGAAGAATGTTTTACAAAGCTGGCAATGAATTCACATGTGGGACTTGGTTTTGTGCACCTGGGTCTCACGAGCAGGGATAAACTTGGTGGGGACAGGGGTGAGCAAACAAAGAGGATGTTTCTCAAAAGGAGGATTGGGCATCCAGAGCCTGGCAGGCAGGTGGGAGCAGGGAACCAGGGCAGAGGGACTCGAAGCTGACCTTACAGAGATTTGGAGCCCTTATTTGACAACCTCAGAATCAGTCTCACTGCCCCTTCCCTCTCCCCTTCTCCATCGCCTCACACTGCACTCTCAAACCCCCAAATCCCACTTGAGCTCTCACTCCAAACCCTTGTGGAAAGGAGCCAGCAGTGGGCGCTGAGGGAAGGGTCCGTGCCAACACTCAGCCACGCGCTGCCATTGGGTCAGGGCAGGGCACTCACTGTGCACGGCTTGCAGCTGCGAGTCCAGGCGGGACACGTAGTCCCACATCAGCAGCTCGTAGTTGTTGATTGTGGCCTGATCCAGCTGCACCACCAAGACGTTTATCCAACGGGTGCTGAAATTCAGGTTCTTGATCCTAGGATGCAAGCAGGTGTTTCACCACGGAAAGCCATTTAGCACTGAAGAGTTAACAAGCTCCTTCATTAAGAAGGACACTACAAAGAGAAGGGTGCTTTGGCAACATGCAGTGTGGCATAAACAGTTCTCTGTTAAGGTCAAGTGAGTCACAATTGCTGTAAGTACCAATTTATTTGGCATTACCTGTTACTTACTTACCAGACCTGCAAAGAAACTTTGAAATGCTGACAATGAGAAAGGGGGAGCCGTTTTGTTAATATTCTTGTGCGAACAGTGTTTTGACCTATTGCAGGCATCATGTTACTGTTCTAGAGCAATGACTGTTGTGATAGAAAGAAAATGCCAGATATATTAAAAGGTGTCCAGGCTTCCAGAAAATGACTTTGATCCCACAGACTAGATTTTGACTCGTAGCACAGCTATGAGTAATGGACTGCGCTGCTTCCAGCACAGCCCCTAGGTACATGGTGATTCAAAGTTATCCTTACAACCCAAATTCAAACTCAGCTTTAATTTGCACAAGGTACAGAGATGACATCTTAAAATCCATCTAGATGTTAGAGCTAGCCCTTCACGAGACTGAGGAGTTTATTGCTGCAGCAAAATCCCTAGTGGATTTTGGATAACTTGGATAACTTATTGTCAGTGTGGTTTTGCACCATTGAATTACAGCTAACACCCAGACATCAATTAGGAAATGATAAGTTATAAATTAAATGTATCACTTGCAAGAGAAGGCATAATAAATCTGTCAAGCTATTAAGCTTGTCCACAACCGGAGCCAAAACCGAGCCAGTTACCTCTGCAGCCAAGGGCTCTTCACTGCAACTTAAGTGTGGGAGCATCACAAATATACAGCTGGGAGTGTTGCTTCCTGTAAACTGAAACTGGTCTTCACCTCTGATAAAAACATTTTTGTGGTAATAAAAGCCAGTGGTTTTCATCAGAATCCAGTAGCCATGTAGCTGCCAAGGAAACTGAAACAAATGGGGCCACTGGAACGGCCAGCAAGTATCTCCCTATCATTGTTAGTTGTGTGGACATGGTGCCCTCTGGCTCGGCTGGAATAAGGAACAGCTTTGCAGCATGGGGTGCAAGGACAGAGGGACACATGCGGTAGTTTTTGAGCTCAGCTATCAACACAATATTTTTTCAAAGAAGAAAGTAAGTGTTTTCAGGTGGAACATACCTGTCCAGTGCCAGTTTAAATTCCTACAAATAGGTTTGCCAAGAAAAAAAAAAAAAAGGAAAGAAATCATTAGTGTATTTCCAGAAAGGGCAGCTGGCAGAGAAATAGGCATATGCATGAAGAACAGCTGCTTACTTTGAAGAAGAGGAAAATGTCTGGTTGCTCTCTCATTTTCTGCAAGGACTCAAGATGCTGCACAGCCTCACCTCTCTTCTGTTCCATTTCTTTCTTCAGTTTGGCAATGTCTGCCAGTTGTGATTCCTCACTGGATTGAATGTCACTGAGGATCTTCTTCTCTTTCTCATTTATCTGTGTCCTTATCTCTTCAAACAGCTTTTGCAGCTGAGAAGTCACTGTTTTCACATTAGTCTAGATGAACAAATAAAAAAATGTTGCACTGGTTCAGGAACTCAACATTTCAGCTTTGAGTCTCTATTAGTTAAGCTTGTATCTGTCCTTTGCACTGGCTTTAGAAGGAAACAGACAGTAAGTGTTTGCTTAGACTATTGGATTAAACAGAGGGCTATGAAAATTATCCTGCTATAGTAACAAAGTCACATAAAATTCAGCAAGCAATGTGAGAACCATATTGGTAAGCACTGAAAAGCCCACTTGTATACTTTTATTTAAGGATAGAAAACTTTAAAAACATACAATGCTATGTACAAACTGTGATGTGCAAATGACTAAAACGGGCCAGTCCTGCAACCACAATAAATGGTGGAGTTTCCCAGCTGGTTCTTTCTATGGAGCTCTGCTGGGAGGTCATGAGAAAGCTTGACTTCTGGTAGTTTCTTACACCAGTGTTTTCCCTACTTTGGAGTGTACCTCCTTCTATTCATCTGTTTCTCTAATTGTATTCATAGTCCAAGTAGCTAGGTATCAAGGTGACACCTGAATTTTACTCCTGATTTGGCTGCTGTTCTAGCTAGAAATTTCTGTGTTGCTCACTTAACATATTTAGTCTGTAGGTCTAATAATAATAATAACCAGTATTTTTCATAAGGAGCACTGATCCTAATGAATTAATTACTGCAAATGAGCCAAACTAGGTCCTGAGACCTGAATAACCATAAGTGAAAATGCAGTAGAGTTGCAGGGGATTGATTTGACTGCTTCCCAAGGGTTTGAGATGGGATGAGGAAGGCAGCTCGCAGCAGTGCCAGTCAGTGGAGGTTGCCTGCTGCCAGTCAGGCTTGCATAGGCAGGCTTTGCCCCCTCCTTACACAGCCACAGCATCCCTGTACAGACCTGGCTCGAAACCACTGTCACAGAGCAGTCCCAAGACCACCACCAGCTGCACAGATCTATACTGGGCTGTGCCTGATAATTTTAGCAATTATTGGAGTATCTTGGATATTGGAGTATTGGAGCAGGTGCATCTCCCAGAACAACTTGCTGAAGGTGACACCACTGTATAGTTGCCATCACTTATTTCTTAGAAAACGTGGAGGAAAGATGCTCTGAACTAGCTGTGACCTGGGCACAAACCTTGAGCTGATTCTCATTTCGCTGAAGCTCCCCAAGGGCAGTAGCTATAGCATTTTTATGTTCCTGCAGCTGATTCACAGTGCAAGAGAGAGTATCCTAGAAGAAGAAAAAAGAGCATTGAACTTCATAACAGGGAAGCAGCATAGGTAGTTTTAAAACAGACTGGCTATTCATGGAGCTGGTGAAATGACACGCGTGTTACCTGCCTGCTTTTCCCAGCACCAGCATCTTTACAGTGAGCCCTACAACAAACTGTGTTTACTTGTCTCCTCATAAAGATAGGGCATAACTACAAAACCAATATGATTCTTGAAGTCTTTCAAGTCAATGTTTAATTTTTATGTGTGACTCTGTATGCGGTAGGTTAATAAATAAATAACTTTCCCTTTGAATAAGTAAATTTCACTTTAAATGAATAAATCACACTTTATCTGTTCAAGTTCTCTTCCTGCCAATCTTCACATGTGCCTAATGTGATCCAAATCCTTGGCTTTCACATCTGTCAGCATGTGCAGCATCTGAGGGTAAGGTAATAAACAACCATCTTTTCAGGAGATCTGCAGAACACTGGTACTTACTCACCCAGTTGTTTACTTTAACAGATGCCACAGTCACGGAGTGCTATTATAATGTGTGATAGCAGATTTCAGGGGTGATGTTAGACCTTGTTCTTCAGAGATGAGGCAGTCTGGATATTGCTGCCTGGCTCTGGTGCCTTTGGTGCTTGTTACTCCTCACCTGCCTCTGGCAGTGTTTTGACACCTCCAGCACCCATTAATGGCCAACAACAGGCACACATGCCAGTTTCTTATGCCTCTTGAATAAAAATGATACCAGAAAGCTCAGGTTTTCCACAAAATATTTGTCATAGCTGGAAAGTTTTAACTTTTGAAAAATTAAAAGACAGGTAATCAACTCTGACCAAGGTTCCTTGCACCAAAAACTTTTGCAAAAGGTAACCCCTCCAGGCAGCCAAGCCAGCCAGAAGCACCTTGGCAGCGGCAGCCTGCTGGGCCGCTTCGGCACCACAGAGGAGGAGATGACAAGCAAAGCCCAGCACAAGGGACCAGGGCAGTGGAGTGCCCCGCAGCGCTGCCGCCTGCCCTCAGCCTCTTCCCCACCCTGGGGTGAGGGCAAGCCTTCCTACCCCACTGCTGTGCCCCTCTGCTCCTGGGTCAGGGCTATGGAGCAAACCTGTGGGGCCATGGGGAGAGGAGAGCCCCTTACCAGCTGCTTGTCATGGGCCTCCTTCAGGGTGAGGATGCTGTGGCCCTTGTGGCACCCTGCGATGGAGCACAGCATGCAGATGGACTCCCCCTCATCCTCGCAGTAGCACTCCAGGGCCCTGCCGTGCTGCCGGCACCTCCTCTCCTCCACCGAGCTGCCTGTGCCCACCTCCACCAGGACATGATCCTTCTGGGAAGCCTTGGCGCTGTGCTTGTCCAGATGGGCCTGGCACAAGGAGGCATCACAGACCAGGCAGGTCTTCACGGCCGGCTGGGGTTGGTCAAGGCAGAAGTCACAGGGAACCGTCTCTTCTTTCTCCTTTGCAAAGCCTTCATCCTGTTTGGTGGCCAGAAATGTCTCCACGATGCTGCACAGCTGGAAGTTCTTGTGCAGCTCCAGGAAGGGCCCCAGCTGGACCTTGCACATAGGGCAGGAGTATGGGGCCTTGGACTGCTGCTGGGCACCAAGCACCTTCTGGATGCATTGCTTGCAGAAGCTGTGACCGCAGCTGAGTGACACGGGGCTCCTGAACAGGCACAAGCAGATGGGACAGCTGAGTTCGTCCTGCAGGCTGGAACACCCTCTAAATTCTTCCTTAGCTTTTGCCATGGCCGAACCGACGCGTTCGTCAGCCAGCAAGAAACGAAACCGAAAGGCCGCCCGTGGCTGGGCACCAGGCAGAGGCCCAGCCCAGGGGCTGCAGGCCCTGCCTCCCGCTCCGTGAGGGAAGGCAGACAGCTGCGCCGCTCTGTGCTCTGCCCGGGCTGGGGAGGCTTCCGCAGAGATGGCCCGGGATCGACAGTTCACCTGCTGCCCTCTGCCCAGGTGAACCCTGGATAGGATGAGTCTGAGCCTGGCTGGTGTAAGCCAGGAGTTCCCCGTTTTGTCCTGTTCTCCACAGAGGCTAAAAGCAACCCCCAGAGGTAAAACAGGGAGAACCCAGGGTAAAATTTTATCCTGGAATTCATTGAAGCTGGTCTCCTACCTCCATGAGGCTGGCAGAGGCTCCAAAAGGCACCCCAGGGTCAGAACATCCCTGTGCTGTGTTGCCAGCCTTGCTCGCCTTCGTGTTGTACCTGTATCGCCTGAAAGTCAGCGGAGCACCAGCACATGGAGCGGGGCACGGCCACCGCAGGTACATTCAGGAGGAGGGGTCCTCTGAGAACCAGCTCCATCCATGTGATTTTCCATATCATTTTGATGTATACCATGCTTAAGGCAAAAAGGAGCCACTTTCTTCTGAGACTGAACAAGGATTGTTTTTAGCATATGCAAAACTGTGTTGTCGCTCAAGGTCCTTCACTGTCCCTGCTGGAGTGGAGAGCTCCTGCCTGGACCTCCTCGTACAAATATCCTGGCTGTCTGAAGCAGCAGAACCACTGGCAGCAGGCAGGAATATCACCTCTTCCTCTCTAAGGTGTTTGGACAATTGCAAGAATGAAGTAATCCAGGCCCCACATGGTACAGACTGAGTCACAGGAGTTTTTCTCTTTATTGCTCCCCTCACTGTGAGATTTTGCACAGGTGAGGAGAAAATTAAAACTGAGGCATGAAGCAGATGAGTGATACACCAGAGAGCTCACAGGGGCCAGGGGCTCACAGCAGCAGAGAGCACAGGAAGCCAGCTGTCCTTGCTCCTGGTCTCTGCTCATCTCCCAGGCCAGCCGTGCTCCTGCTGTGCAGCACAGGGTGAGAGGGCAGAGGTGCATTAGAGCAGAGATCAGCAATGCTGCTTGTGAGCTCTGTAGCAGTTAACGTTGTGCTCTATACTTTTTAATAAACTAGATTACCGCTTAGTTTTGCGAACTATATTACTTTAATAACATCCATCCAACACAGCAATCTATACAGGTGAGCTAAAGTACAACTTCACAGTATTGCCATCGTGATTATCAGAAGTAAGAAGTAAGATAGGAATTCTGTTGTGCCAGGGTAGCAGAGTCCACACAGCAGCAGCCCCGATACATAGAGAAGCAAGGCCTAGAAAGGCAAGACAGCCTTGCCCCCACATCACTACAGGAGTCTCAGGGAGCCATTAGCAATGCTGAAGCCAGCATGGACAGGATAGTTCGCGGGGATGTTTACTGTCTCTATGAGCTGATGACTTGTAGCATGGACCCCATCGTTGTCAGACATGTTACAAAATGACACAGTATTTCTTCTGCAGTCCAGCTCTACCCTGACCACCTTGATGGCTGTAGTAACATTCTTTTCTGTGATCTTTTTTCTACCTAGGAACACAGTGAGATGACTGTCAGCCATGTGCAGGTAGCAATGAAAACTGCGATGAGTGACCCCCAGCTTCCAGCACCTTGTGTTGCTGGTGTCCACCTCCCAGAAGTGGCAGCCCTTCGAGAAGCTCTGAGTGCTCTGCGCAAGCCAGAAGCCCTCGCTTGCATTCATTCCATGGAATGGACTAAGAGAGGGGGCTGCAAAGAGCTCCTTGTCACCTGCACAAAGTCTACCTGCTTGACATGGTGCAAAAGTCAGATGGTTGTGAACTATGAAAAGAAAAAAAAACACATTATGGTTAACAGATAGTTCTGCAGATTTGCATATATCTCTGATCCTGAAAATAGTATTTCCACTGATAAAAAAAAAATCTTGAACCTACCCAAGTTATTAAAATATATATTAATTAAAAAAATCCTTCTGCAACTCTTAACTAATTCTACGTAATTCTAAATGAAGCAAGTATCACATTTCAAGATAGGCTGCTATTTCACAATTTTAACACATCTTTTGCTTTTTGTTTCCAACCAGAGCAAATCCTAGATTTTATTTTTCATCATTATCCTCCACAGCTTCATTATGCACTTTAAAAAACTCCCCAGAGTAAACTCCATGTATAAGAAGTGTGTCAACAGTAGCACAGCCATTTCATAAATGCTTATTTGCTTAGTATCATTTGAAGTCACTTTCTAGAACTCTCAAAACTTCCTAGCATAAACAGTCACAAGCAGTTAATTCTGCCATCAGGAATTTACTGAATGTTTTTTATTGAAACTATCTCTTGCAGGTAATACAATATTGTGGCATTTTCTGCTCTGGAAGTTATCCCTTCAGAAAACTGTAACAGTGGCAGTGACTTGGGCAACTAGCTAGAACTGCCCAAATGGGATAGGTAATTACAAAAACCTGGATCTGTAGCATTCTAGCCAGAACAGTTCTGGACAATGCTTACAGGGACCTTAGTGGCAGCTCAGGAGTGGTGACGCTGTGCTTCTTCACCTGCCAGGGCTGTATGCACGGTGGGCCAGTTAGGTCTGCACATCGCCCACTGCCACGCACGCTCTGGCCGTGCCTTTGCACCCCCAGCTGTTGCTGGGTCCTGTCCATGGGCTCAGTGTCAGCAAGGGATTGAGTGTGGTCGGTCAAGAGGGCAGTAACATGGGAACCAGAATTTTTTAAATTCAGCTGGACAAGGATTTTACTGTGCACAGCACCAGGACTGTACATTGATCTTTCAAAACAGCATAAAAGAGTAGGATTATTTACATAGAAAGAGTAGATTATTTACATTTTAAGACAAACTCCACCTGCTGCTGCTAAGTGCTCAACTTTCCCTGCGCTTTGAATGTAAGTTACACACTTTGATGCTACTGACAGAAGAGGTGTTGCTATTCTCTTCTCTTCATCCTCCTACAAAATTCCTGAGACATCTGCACCTCTTTACCCACAGCCCATTTTAACAGGGTGCATTTGAGGCATGTCCCAAAGCACTGAAGCCCAGAACAAGCTGCCATTTATGCACACATATGCAAAAGTAATCAAATACTGTGTTAGTAATCAGTTCTAGAGATACTCAGTGTACTTGCTGTCTTGTTACAGTCCTTTCTTCAATATGGTTTGTTGACTTCTCTATCTTCCCTCTCACTTAGTGAAAAGGTCACTTACCAGGTGGTTCCATTGAGGACTCCATGTCCAAGATGAATTGACGGAAAAGCATTAGAATAGCCTCTTCTGTTGATCCATCTAAAATAAAGGGTGGCTTTGGCAGTTTTACATCAGCATTTTCATGAATTGGCTCCCTTCTCCTAGAACATGCAGAAAGGCATCAGAAGAGCAGCAAGTCATGGGAAGATCGTCCCCAGTCCCATCCCTGAGCCAACAACTGAGCCAAGCAGAGGGCAATGCAATGTGGAGAGTGACTCAGAATATCTAAGCTCATCCATCCTTTGCATGCCCACACAGGGACCTAAATATTCAAGAATTTCCCTCAGAATGGGTCTTGAGAACAGGTGCTGGTAGTACAAAAAAATAAGTCATGTTGTGTGTGGAGGTTCACATATGACCTCAGTTAAAATTCTGGGGCTTATCCAGGTCTCTGATGAAGACGGGCAGAGCATGTGCAGTCAGCGTGCTGAACGGGCAGCCAGTATCAGCCGTCAGCAGCAAAACGAAATGCAATAGCAGACCGCCCAGTGAAGAGCTTACCTGGCTTTTATCGCTGCCAAACCCTGTAAAAGACATTGTGAAAGCAGAATTAGCACAGTGCAAGCAAAGGCCAACTCAAGAGCTGTAGTATCTCTGGGAAAGGAGAGGCTGTGTGGTACCTTAATGAAAAGTAGTGGGTCTTTTTGATCCCTCAGAGCCTCCAGCTCCTGTATATCATGGCTGGCCACATCCTTTCTCTCTTTGTGTTCTTGTATCTGTGCCCGAATCTGAGAAAGCTGTTGCTCCTCACTGTGACTGAGGGCTTCCAGGAGCTTTCTTTTTCTGCTATCCAGCTCTCTATGCATCTCATTGAAGAGGTTCTCCAGATGATTCCTCTGCAAACTCCCTGCAGTCTTTTAAGAAAATATTTCCAAAGATGTTAGGGACAGAATCTTACATTTTCCACACTAACTCTGACTCAGAAAAGAGCCTGGTCTTTTCCGTGCATAGGGAAGTATCAAATACTTTTTCCACATGGCAACATACCAAGATGTCCCATTGACAGCAGACGGGCCAAGTGACATAGGTGCCCTTCTCCAGTATCTGGTAGTTGACCAGAGTACACTTGACAGCAGTAATCGGGGAACAGTCTCATTACCTTCAGACAGACCCCAGCTCCTCTCTGCTTGGGTTTCCAGTGCTGGGAAGTTCACTGCTTTCAGCAGCAGCAGAATTAGATTGCAGATGAAAAAGCAATGGTTCTTGCACAAAGCTTGCTTAAGTATTGCCACTATGCGTATCTTCTTTTTTTTTTTTTCGCACTGGTATTTTTCTATGGATACATTACCTTTTGTCCTTTTAAGGAAGGGTGAGGAAAAATGCTTTATCTGCTTACTGCCTCCACCAAGCTGCCTTCATGGTTTGCAAGCAGCTACGCTGCCACAAATAGGAAACTGCCAACAGGCACAGTTCTGCCTTCAGACTAGAAAGGAATATTTCCCTTGCCTAATGCCAGGACTTCCAATCCCAACATTTCTACTGTTGGAGGAAGTCAAGTACCAATTCTGCCTAAGCAGAATGAAGTACAACTTGGAGACCTGTATTAAACTCCCTGCTCTTTCAGAGTTTTTAGCTAGGCATTTGTGTGCTGGGAGCAAAAACCAAACACTTTGGGGCAATCTTTTAACCTTATGTCTACCAACTTCTTAGATCCACAGGCTGACCTAATAGGATTTCTTGTTGTAAAGAGGATTTAAATCACCATAAAATTGTCTGTATCTTTCCCCTAAAGATTTTAGAGTGTGCAAATTGAAGAAGGCTGGAAAAAACAAACTATCACACACCAAACAGGAGTCATGGACTCAGCAGCAGCTTTCAAGCTCAAAGGTCCTTTCTAAACTGAAAATGTATTTCTCAGTCTGATAAGAAAGTTGTTCTTCAGCCTCCCCCAAGGAAGAAACCTTGAAAATATCTGAGAAACTACCCAGGAACTAAAAAGCTTTGGGATCCAGGATCAGGGGAGGCGAGAAAGAAAACCTTAGCTCATCAGCTACAATCATGAACCATCCCCTAAGTGATATGGGATTGTGGAACAAACCTTTACTTCCTCCTCTTGTTTCAGCAGATTTTCTAAGCTTTGATTCACTTTAGCTTCATGTTTTTTCAATATTTGCAGAGTTTTAGTAAAATCATTCTGTGAAAATAACCAGATGGAGATATCAGGACAGGACAGACATACATGCGCAAGATCAGCAATTTTATGAAAATGGCTTAAGCGATACCTGAAAAAAGTATGTTCACTGCATGCTCTCAAGACAAATCAATGCATGAATACTTTACTGGAAGATTTTGTCCCTGAACATAAAACATGATTACGAGTGTGGGAAAGATATTTTCAAAACAAAAACTGTTCATGTGCAAAAGCCACACAGAAAGCTACTTTTTATTGGTGGCTGCTTCATTTCTGTTACTCTGCCATTAATTTTCATTGCACAAATGCAGCTCAGGATGATTTTCCTGTTCGAAAGTGCAACAAGGACTAAAAGCAAAGCCACAAGCACTCAGTCCCACCAGTCTGGCTCCTCAGGATGGGAAGAAAGGGTTTATACCTTCTTGTTTTACATCCCAAGGGGCAAGTCCAGAGGCAATCTGGGGCAAAACCAGCACTAAAAGCCAGATATCCCAAGACAGGGGCCCAGCCCCATCCTGAGCCTGCACACCTGAAGCTCAGGAGATGTTTTGTCCCTGTGCTGCAGGCAGCTCTCCATGCCACAGACCCCATGGTTTCCCTTGAGAACCCCCTGTCCAGGCAGCTGTCCTGGCAGCCTCTTACCTGCACTTTGCCAAAAACCTCTTCCACACTGCTGATCTTGTGGCTCTTGTGGGAGCTGGTGACACAGCACAGCATGCAGATGCAGACCGAGTCTGTCACGCAGTAGCACTCCAGCAGTTTGCCATGCTGGGGGCATCTCCTCTCTGCCAAAGCACGAGCATCACAGGGCTCCACCAGGACATGGTCTTTCAGGGCAGCCTTTGTGCTGTGCTTGCCCAGGTGGGCTTGGCACAGGGAGGTCTCACAGCTCAGGCAGGTCTTCACTGCTGGCAGGGGCTTCTCAAGGCAGAAATCACACAGGACCTCGTCTTGCTGGCCTGAAATTTCTTCCTTCTCTTCACATTGCACTTCATGTTTTTCCTCCTCTTGATGAGTGCCGTCTTGCCCATGGGCATCCAAAAACTTCTGTACTATGTTGCGGAGCAGGATGTTGGGCTGCAGCTCCGTAGGGGGAACTGCCTGGGCATTGCACAGCGGGCAGCTGAAGAGGCCACGTGAGGAATACTGAATGCGAAGGGCTTCCTCGATGCACTCCTTGCAGAAGCTGTGGCCGCAGCTGAGTGACACGGCGTTCCTATAAATGCTCAGGCAGATGGGGCAGGTCAGCTCCTCCTGCAGCGCAGTCACTGCATGCTGCTCTGCCATGGCATCTGCAAAACAGGCATGGGAACAGAGCGAGGGCTGAGTGCCAGAGGGGGGGACTGGTGGGAAGAGCAGCCCTGGGGAGCTGGCTGGGCGGCCAGGCTCCTACACCCCGCCCAGATGCAGGAAGCTGCCGCCACCTCCTGCTTGTGAGGACTTCCTCCTCCACCCCAGCTGCTTGCACCTCCCCTTTGAACGCGCTGCCCGGCCTGCGCTTGCAGCTTGCTTCCCCAGAAGGCTGCCAGGGGTTTCCCGTCCGTCCCAGGAAGAATCCCACGCAGCAGCTCCAGCACCGGCAGCTTGGCTGCTGCGAGCAAAGCGCAGCAAATAATCAACACCTGCTTAAATGGGGAGAGCGGCAGCTAAGAAATGGAGCTTCTATCTATTCCCGATTTAACTCTCCTTTCTGCTAGTCCTCTTGTAGAAATTCCTTGAGATAGCATCCGGTGATCTCCATCCTTAAAGCCTGACCCTGTGCCCACGTTTTCCCTGCTCCAGCACCGCCCCGGTTCTTACCTTCCCTCAGTATTTGAGTACAGAGGGACAGGGATCAAAAATCCTTTCAGGAGCAGGGGAGAGAGAAGGATGGAGGCACCTTATTTTTACTCTTAAGAGCTGCTTCTCGCTCTGTGCTCTCCGTGCTCCTGGCTCTGGCGGTCTGACTTCTGGCAGGCGGAAATGCCTGGGGCCGAGCTCCTCCGCTCCTGCAGGCGTGCCAGGCCTGTGAATAGATGCAAGAACAGGGAGGAGAATAGAGCATGTACAGAGGGTGGAGAAATAAATTGGGGATTTCTCTAGTTCAGGATTTCTCTTAAAGAGATGGGTAAGAAACAGATTGCAGAGGAAGAAGCACCCCAGGCAGTGGAGCAGCAAACGTGAAGGAACGGCTAGATTCAGTTCCTGTTTCAAACATCTGTAATGGCCAATGATCTCTTGGTGTCTTGCTGCCACTTTCTCTCCAGAAAAGAATAAGGTTAGGAGGGTTAGGAGAAAAAGTGACTTTCCAACCAACTCTATTGTGAAGCTGAACATGATGTTAGCACTGTGTTCCAGCTGCTTTTATTTGGTTTGATTTACACATCTGCAGAAACGTCCGTTCTGTCACATGCTTTGCCTTTCTCTTTCCCTAGTATTGTTTCCCCATGTACCCCATAAGCTGGGCTGAAAAATTCAAAGCTCTCCCCTCCCTGTCTTCAGAGAAGCTGTTGGCACAAATCCCACTGCCAGTAACAGTGTCCTAGCAAAAATGTCCCTGTGAGACCCCTGTGGCAGAGCCCTTGCTGTCCGAGGTGTCTACAAAGGCTGGTGTTACTGGGCTGCTCTTGTCTGCTTGTGGATTCCTGAGGACTTGTTAAAGACGTACTGCTTTAACCATTACTCTTGAGCCAGGCAATGGCTTTGTGCTTGGTTAAATGCCCAGAAGAGAAATAGTTATTTTAGTTATTTTACAAGAATTTATCACATGAACCTCTTCTTGATGATGTTCACCTCTCAGTCCTGTCTGACTCGATGCACCTGCTGGGGCTGGATACAGCTATTCCCTCCCTATCAGAGTGCAAGCTCCTTATCAGCTTGCTGCCCATTGCCTGCTCCCTAATGCTTTCTTATGACCTTGGCCCATTTTCTGTACTCTCCAAGTGATGCTTCTTCTCATTCCCAAGCACTGTGTGTCCTTCATTATTATTTTTCTCTCCTCCGTGGCGTCTGTGGTTTCACCCTTCACTACTGCTAATCACCTTTTCCAAAGCTGTCTCAGACATGACTAACACTGCATTCAGTGCTCACCTGGCTTTGCTGTCCGCTTCCCCCAAAGTGCAGGAAACTGCTGCCTTCTGTCGCCCTTCCTCACCTCCTCCAGCATGGCAGAACTTGCATTTGCCAACGCTGCCCTTTGTACCCATGGCACCAGCTGTCTGCCACGCTGCTGCATGCATCCCAACCCAAAAGACGTGGTGCTTCATAGGAAATAACCTGTGTTTGATCTGCTGCGTGGAGCCCAGGAGGGCTGCAGAAGGGCTTGCTCCCCACAGGACCCGTGGGTGTTTTGTGGCCGCTGCGGGTTTCTCACTGCGCCCCGCGTGCAGGCACAGGCTGAGACAAGCTGGGGCTGCCCCACGGCGTGCTGCTGTGCGCGCTGCTGTGCGTGCTGCCTTCTGTCGGGCTGGCCTGAAATCTTGCTTCTTCACCCTTGATTAATTAAAGTTATTAATCCTTTCATTGAAGATAGAATTAATCTCCTTAATTTCCTTCAGGAGTTTGGATAGCCAGAAGGTGCTGGAAGCTGCGGGTAATGACCACTGTAAATAATCTGCTGATATCTCCTGAGCCGCTTGCAGGCAGCCCGTGTGGCAAAATGGTGTGCTGCCTCAGCCAAACAGGCTTTTTAATTCTTCCCTTTGCACTCTTCCCTTTGGCCGTGGCAATGACAGTCCAGGCCCTTGTGTCTTGCCTGTCTCCCGGATCAGCCACATGTGCAAACCTGAGCCAGGCTGGCTGCGGGAGAAATGTCTTTGCACAGAGTGCTTCGGTGCCACAACGCCTTATCCCACCGCTTCGTAGGAAGCCGTCTCCTGCAGCTGCAGCCCACACCTGTGTGGGGAGTTTGCTGCTGACAGGTGAAGGCCCGAGGTTGGTTTCCCAGATTAGTATTTAAATGTCCCAGCTTGAAAGGCTGCATCCCAGCAGCTCTTCACAAAGTCCCTCGTTTGCTCAAGGCTGGGTCCCTGGGCTGGTGTCAGCCCACGGCGCGTGGCGGGGTGACCGGCTCTGTGACAAATGGCAGCCTCAGCATCTCCCTTTATCCCCTCTGCAAAGATGCGGCAGCACTGAAGAGAGGGCTAAATTCAGTAGCAGGAGCAGAGCTTACATCACAAGAGAGCAATAGCTTAGTTGCCAGATGGGTTCATTTTTCCACATAGTTTTAAAATAAAATGGTATTTCAGAGCTGGTTGGCTTTGACTGATTGCAGAAACCCAGCAGAAGAAAACTGGACTTGCATTTCCCAGACATAAGTGTGAAGGACTGAGGATGATCCCAGAGCCGCGTCCCTTCCTCCGCTGCCACGGAGCGCAGGGGAGAGCCCCCGCCAGGCGGGGATCGCACGAGTTCGCTGTTCTCCTTGGACCTGAAACGCACGGCTCACAGTGATGAATGGAGATGGTGGTGACGACAGCAAGGGCTTTCACCCAAGAGTTTGCCCATTTAGCAGTAGTGAGACAAATCCTTTCCCTGCCTCTCTCTGAGCAGATGCTGATATTTTGCAAACCCCCTGAAATGGAGACTCCTTGTGATACAAAACCAACGTGAGCAGATAAGGAATGTGCCATGCTGCAGGTAAATCTAATCCCTCTCTGTGCCCTTCTCCAGCAGGTTCTGCACGGGCAGTGAATCGTCAGTGCTTCAGGGTACTTCTGAGAGCCCAGGGCACCATACGCTCCCTTTTGGGCAGGATTAGATCCCAGGCGTGTGTGCACTGCCGCAGTGGCGTCGGTTTTGGTGACCGGCGGCCAGGCAGAGGGCAGCTTCCCGCGCGGCTGAGCTCTCCGCCCGCCCACAGTTTCTTCAGCGCTGAGCAGGCGTGGGGTCCCTGTGGATGTCAAACTGAAAGGGAAGCAGAGATGCTCAGAGAAGCAGAGAGCCCCAGCACGTTTGCAGGAGCGCTATGCCCGCGCCTCACCCATTGCAGCTGTGGCACAGCCATTGCGGTTTGCCCGGGGCAGGTCTGATCCTGCTGCTCAGCTCGCAGGGATAAAGAGGGAACAGAGACTGTGGGACCCAAATCTGGCAGCACCTAGAGCAAGTTCTCCACCGGCCCCTAAAGATACACAGCGAGCACAGAAGGCAGAAGCTGCAGGTGCTGTGCGGAGAGCAGAGCTGGACAGGGAGAGGGACAGCAAGCTGGGGGGAATCGCTCGCAGGTGAGCCGGGCAGCTGCTGCCGACAGAGGGGTCGGTGCCGCTGGGCGAGCAGGCGGAGAGGTCCCCGAGCTGGCAGGAGGCAAAGAAACCAAACCTTTCCCCACTCCTCCCTGCAAAGGCACCTGTCAGACCTGGCCAGCAAGCCGGGATGGAGAAATGCTGAGAGTGGGCAAATGCAAACGTTACATTAAGTGCAGCCTCCAGAGCCCCCGGCCGGGACCTCGGGTGGTGCAGGTGCTGAATTCCCCACCCGAGAGCAGGGGCTCTGAGCTGGTGGCAGCCCCACGCTGGGCTCTGTGGCTGGGACAGCCCTGTCTCAGCACAGCCAGCCCTGTGCCCGCAGAGCCCGGCACAGATTAGGTACCAGGTGCTGCTGCCTGAGGCACGGATGGAAGCCGAAACTAAAAGGGCAGCCCAGGACAGCTGGTCAGACAGTGAAATGAATCCCAGGCAGCAGCAGTGGTACTTCCCAGCACCCCAGGCTCAGTGCTTTGAGACCAGGGGGCATTTGTGCATGCACAGCTCGGCCCGAGGCAGAGGCTGCTGGCACAGGGCAGCGTGGCGGAGCTGCCCACAGACCTGGCAGCGTGACAGCGCTGTGAATCCTCCAGCGATGTTTGTTCCCTCTCCACCTTCATCTCGTGTGGCTGAAGGGGCTGCTCTCTGCTCCTCTCACCGACACGCTCTCCTTTCCCACTAGTGGCACTCCCTGCACTCCTCCACTTCGGATGTGAGGACCTGGCTCCCAGTCCCTGCATTCTCAAATCTGGCTCATTCAACAGGGCAACACCAAAAACAGCTTCAAACCATGCGTTTGCTCGGTCACACGGGCTGTCCTCCAGGCTCAGACATGGAGCTGGCAGACCCGTGAGGGCGACAGTGGTGAAGGTCAGGCATTCAGAGGATGCTGGAGATGCTCCCTCCCAGACCAAGGGGCAGCCGTCATCTCAGCCAGCCCGGCTCCGCCTGGCCGGTGCTGGCCAGCCAAGGTCAGCAGCAGAAGTTGTCCCTGTGCACGAAAGCCAGTTATTGACTTCTTTTCCCCTCCCACGAGGCATGCTGTGCCCGGTGCAGGAGATAATGCTGCCTCTGTTTATCCAACGGATAAGGAGAGCAGACACGTAAGCTACGATGAGAGCAGCACCCAGGTGTGTGAAAAGAAGCCGTTTTACCAGAAAGTTATGCCAAAATGATTAACAGTGGTGGCGTGTTTTTTTTTTTTTTTCTCAAATGGATGAAACTAATTGTTGGATTGCCAAATGGATTTAGCTAGGTATTCAGGACCAGCTCCCCACAGTCCTCAGGTCTGCTTGCAAGGTACTGGTGAAGAAACAGCACCAGCCCTTGGTTTCCTGGAGTGCTGGGGGGCAAGACAAGCCCCCACCACGGGTAGGTCCTTCCTGCGCCCCCTCCTCGCCCGTCCCTGGGCTCCTCCAGTTCCGGCGCCTGCTCCCGCCCTGGCCCCGCTGCCCGGCCGCAGCCCTCCATCGTCCCCTCACCATCTCGGGTTTTAATCCGCCCTGGCACTGGCCCAGCCTTAGAAAAACGCTCCTGCTTGGCGACCCCGCAGCCTGGTTTGGTTTGGTCTCTGAGCTGGAAAACAGCAGGGATATGGGCTTGCCACCACTTCTCCACCCGAGGGGCAGCAGGGGAAGGGGCACGGGCTCGGTTTTGAGGACAGCTCTGGCTCGCGGCAAGCGGGGAGGTGGGCGGCGGGGCCCCGCAGCGACCCACACGCCCCAGGCTGCCCCAAGCTGCGCGGGGACGTGGCACCCCGGCCCCCCCCAAGGCACCCACTCACACGGGGACCGCAGCCCCATGGCCAGGCCACCCCGCACCACGCCACGCCGTCCCGCTGCCGGATGGCCAGCAGCGCTTTCGGCAGCACGAAACGCCTCCTCCAGAGCAGGTTTGCACCGGTATCTGAAGCACCAGCAGCACAGACTTGTCGCTTGTTTTGTTTCTTTTTCTCCCAGTTTATAGTATATATGTTATCGTTTATTTATAGGCAGATCACTTCACTATTTACAGTACATGAGCGTAGAGATTCTACAGTCTTTGTGATGTAAACAAGTAACTCCGCGGCAGGGGAGTCTGGAAAAAGAAGCCAGTTCTGAAGTATTTACACAATTTAAAATAGAACTTTTATACCCACCGGATAGATATAGATAATACATTGAGCGATTTGGTTAAATTATCTATGAAACTATAGAATCTGACAATGTAAAAATACAAGAAAACGTTCTCTCGTTTTAGAAGGTAGACAGTTAAATCACACTAGAAATAAATCTCTTTTTAAAAATAATAACAATAATAATAAAGGAAAGGCATAAGAATCCATGCCATCTTTTAAGGTTAAAGTATATTACATAAATAAGGACACAACGGAACGGAACCGGGGAAAAAAAATTAAGTGAAATATAAAAAACCGCTACCAATTAAAAAAAAATCAGACTAAAAACTAGATTCGTAATCACAGAGGGATCAATTCTGCCACTTTTTCTTACCCTGCAAGTAGAAATCACAGAGTTAAGTAGTACTTACTCAGTGTGAGGAAGGAGGCAGAACTGGCCCCTAATAATTATTAGCAGTGTCCTTTCATTCAAAAAAAAAAAAAAAGAGAATTTAGCTTTTTTTATAAATAACAAAGCAGATGTGCCCCTTTTTAGGTGAAATTCTTGCACCTTTCTCAAGAAATGCATCAGTTTAACCTTTCTCTCTCTCACATGCATACACACACTCCCTCCCCGTCCGCGAGGAGCTGGGTTTGGCTGTGCTCAGTAATGCCCTGGCCGTGCCAGCCGGCGCTGCCGCCGCACTGCCCGCGCTGTCCCTGGCTGCGGCTCGAGGAGGGACGAGGAATGAAGCCCGAAGGCTGCGTTTGGTTCTCTATTGCTTGAGATTGTCGGGGACGGGCTAAGATAGAACAGAAAGGGTTTCAGGGCTCGGCTACGAACAACGATGTAGCTCGGTATTCAGCATAACTCCAAAAAGAAAGAAAAATACAAGAAAAAAAAAAAAGTGCTGGTCTGTAATGCTCCTCGCATGGACCAGTGCTGAAATCAGACACAGCCTGTAACGTGGTGGCTCAGCTGCTGCTTCCGTAAGGAAGATGTGCAACCCAGCAAGCTGCGCTGGGTAGGAGTCGGGATGAACCTTTCCTCTGGGGCAGCATCAAACCTAACACCCGGGATTGTCCTCTGCGTTCAGCCCAGACGTTCAGAAACATTTGCTCCTTTCCTACGGAGCCCCAGGAGTCTGCTGGACTCCAGCCAGAAAGCCTGGTATCCCACCCTGAACAACGAGCATTTATGGGGCAAATCTGTGCAAAAAAAGCGAACGGGCATTTTATCACCAGACTCTTCACATTTAGCGTTTCCCTGCAGTACTTACAGGCAACTATCGGGGGACATTCTATAGTTATATACTTTTTAAAAAAATAAATCTCCTCCGTACTTATTGCCTACCGTAATACACCCTTTTGCTCCTGGTTCCTCTTGGAAATGGGGCCCCAGCGGCGAGGGGCGCGGGGGTTCCCTTCCCTGCATGCAGAGCGGAGTCCCGGTCCCGAGCAGAGGGAGCTGTCACCCGCCCCTGCCCAGCCCCTCGAGCACTGCGAGCTAACGAAAGCTTTATATTACAAAAATAAAAATAAAAATCAAGTGGGAACTTACTTTTCACCATTAACCCTGCGTGAGTGATTCTGGACCCAGCAGGCAGGCACACCTGTGCTTCTTAAGCTGAAATATGCCCCCTGCGCTTGCCGGGCCCTACAAGCAGGGGAAGCCGCGGGGGGGGCAGCGCGCACCCCCGGCCTCTGCTGCTGCAGCGAGGGGCTGGGGGCCGCGGGCGGCAGGGGGGTGCCTGGGCACCTCTGTGCGTATGGCGTCAGTGCAGGAGACGTTTCTCAAGGGAGGAGGGAAAACAAGCCGTCCAAATTTAAAGGGGAAAAAAAGAAAAAAAAGGAAAAACCCCAAACAACAACAAAAATCCGTTTATAGGCGTCAGGCAACACGAAGACCACTTATTGCATCTCTTCCTATCCTAAGACTGCAGTACTGATCGGCTCTGTGCATCACGAGGCCTCCCTGTCTCGGGAGCACCGTACCCGCTGCGCAGAAGCTCTGCGACGGCCGCAGGCTGCTGGCCGGCCTGGGAAGCCACAGGAGAACAAGGTCTGGTTTTGGGTGTGGGTACACAGAAACCAACGCTTGCGAAGCGCCTGGGGGCTGCCCACCGGGGCGGGGGGCTCCTCCCGGGCCCGGCAGCCCCCGCTGCGCTCGCCCCTTCCCCTCCGCCACGCTTGATGCATCCTCCAGCTGGGAGCGGCCCGGGGCTCGGTCCCGCCGCGGCTGAGCAAGGAGATGGAAGAATTCCCCTTGGCGTTTTTTTTTTTTTTTTTGATCTATCGTTTTCTGAAAAACATCAGCACAGCACAGGACAGTACTACCCACCCTAAATGTGTCGCTATATACATTCTACATAAGCTCTATAGCAATCACATGTAAACATCATCGTTGTGAGGAAATACTAGGACAGAAAAAGGCAAAGCTACAATGAGGCAATTGCCAATAGCAGATGCTCAGTCTCGGCCAGGGTTACTCGTGTAAGCTGAGTCGGGGCGAGGTGGGGAGAGCCCGTGGCAGGAGAGATGGCGACCCTTGCCGCTGCTCCGGGCTGAGACTGAAGCGGCCCCAGGACAGTGGCCGGCACCAGCGGCGGATTTGGGAACCGCCGTTCAAACACCAGGGCAGCACCGCCTCGCCGGCTGCTGTCAGAACCGCGGGTTCCACGAGAGCAGCACAAAATAACCAGGTAACGGTGCTGGTACCGCTGCGGGCACCCCTTCTCCTGCCAGAGATCGGCTTGGGCTGTAAGGGGTGCAAATGTGCCTGCGGAGCCCGGGGCCGTGTGGGCAGGGCGGGGGTTCCTGGAATCGAACCTCGTGCAATTTCGGAGGCTTTGGTCATACTCCCTGCAAGATGAAATGGTGTCCACACCGAGGAAATGAGAATAAAAACCCTAAGTCACGTACAGGGGAGACCCCCGAAGACTCTAATCTATCTATTGGCAGAGTTAAGGCTATAATATTCTATCTACATAGGATGGCTGAATCCCTAGTGGTCTCTGTGTCTGGAAAGTAAATGGAAACGATGGAGATGGCTTGAGGAGCCAGCAAGATTTCCTTTCCCTCTGGGAAATGGTGCCTCTGGCCTGCTCTCGGTTGGGGTTCATCCAACCAGGGGTAGGGTCTCTCCCCCTCCCACCTCTCCCAGAGGCGGGGGGCAAGTTTGCAAGCAAATTTCGCGGGGAAGCTGCTTGAGCATGCCTTACATCCAGCGCTGCCGGGCGGCCCAAGGGCCCCGGCGAGGGGCAGGGGGACGGCGCGGGGCGAGCAGCGGCAGGCCAGCCGGGAGCCGCGAGCACACAGCGAAGCCGCGACGCTTCCTTCACACTGCCGGGCGTGAGCCTGGGTGAGGGGACAGAGGCGACGGCGGAGAGCACGCCGTGCCCGCGGGTTGCCAACCGGGCGCTGGGTGAGCGTATGGCTTATCAGACGCCGGCCAGAGAATGGGGCAGCGCGTCGGGCGGGTAGAGACGCCGGGCACGGCTGCGTGCGTGGAGCTGGGGCTTGTGGCCAGACGGCGATGGAAAGAAGGGTCCTCGTGCCCCGGTTCCCCTCTGCATGTGGGGAGCGAGCTGCTCTGCCCGGCCGGGCTCCCAGCGCCCGGCGTGCCCGAGCCCTGGCAGGGCTGCGGCGGTGACGGCCGGCTGGCAGCAGTGCCGCAGCCCCGCGGTTTAACGCTGCCTCCTTCCACCACCCCTTTCCTTCGCGCCTGCGAGCTGCCGGGGCAGGAGCGGCCCGGGGCTGGTGCAGCCCGCGGCCCTCTGACCAGATCCCGCTCAGTGGCTGGGTGCCGGGGGCTCCCCCCCGAGCGAGAAGAATGGCTTTGGCAGCAAAGGGGGAGACCCCCGCGGGCGCAGAGGGCCCCGGCACGCTGGCGGGGAGGCGGGTGCCCCCGCGGCCGAGGGCGAACGCTGGCTCTGTGGTTCTGCTCTGACCCCCCATTTGCTCAGTGGCAAGTGCCTCATTACAGTGCATAGTTAAAAATCAAGGAAGCGGTACAATAAATCTGAATTACAGTACATCTGAGCCATAAATACATTTTTTAAGTATATACTTTTTTTTTCTTCTTCTATTAAAAATTAGTTTATAATCCTGATTCTATTCACAATTAACAATTTCATCATCACACACTACGGACAAAAAATGTTATGGTGAACACAGCTGCAACTCCACGGTGGGAGCACGGGGCGGAGGCCGGGGTGGGGAGGGGGCCGGGGGCTCCTAGGCTCACCCTAAAACAACCAGTCAGAAGCGGGGGGACTAATGTGTGGCAGTGAGACATCAACACCATGGGGACTCACAGACAGAAGCAGCTTTGTTCAATGTAAACATCGATTGAAAGGGACAGCAGTCTCTCTCTCGCGCGTGCGTGCTCTCGCTCTCTCGCTCTCTCTCGCTTGTCATAGACTGAATAATTTCTTTGAAAACGTAAACATATTGGAAGTGCCTTGACTGAGGTATTGAGGTATTCCTCCAAGGTTAAGGCTGTTACCGATGCAGGCTTAGCTGGGCCTCCTGCAGCAAGCTGTCAAAATCCATGGTCTCGTACTTGCTTTTCACCGGCGCCGGGGAGGACTCCTCCGCGCTGCAATCTGGGAACGGCAGGGACACAGGAGAGCGGGGTCAGGGCCGGCAGGAGGCGGGCAGGGACACCAAGGGGCACCGCGCGCTCCCTGTGCCCGCACGCTGCGTCACGAAGCCCCGGCCGCCCCGGCAGCGCTCGCAGGTGGCGGTGGCTTTGCCGAGTGGTCCCTGAGCTGGGGACCTGCCCCAGCCTCCTTCTGGGACGGTGCCGATGTTGTCCCGTGTCCAAGAATGAGATAAAGTGGGAAAATGTGCCGTTTCTCCCCCACTGAAAAGGAGCAAGCTGCTGTTTGGCAGAGGGGCTCCCACAGGTCAGGTCAGACATCAGAGACGCCCGCTCCCCTGTTCACAAAAATCGCCAGACCCAGATGAATTCTGAGCCTCTGAAACACGGCAGCTCCCACGTGAGCATCCAGGTTGCGGCAAGTGTGGGCGTCTGCCTGCAGAGTTCCCCATCTCTTGCATCAGAAGCAGAACAAAGAGTGCCATCGCAAAGCCTGCGAAATCTCGCAAATGCCAGAAATAAGGCCGCCTAATTTAACAGCAGCTTAACCCCTTTGTGTGGATGTTTTTGATAGAGCTGTTAATGGCGTGGTTGCATTTTACCTCTTATTATGGGCTCCCCATCTCATCCCGTGCACAGGCGAGCAGGATTTAGGAACGAGCCAGGCTGTGCAGTCAGGGGCAACTGCTTTCTAGCAGGAATCAGGGGGCGAGGAGCAGGGAGCGGTGCTGGGGGTTCCCTGGCGCTCTGCCCTCCCCACAGCACTGCACAACCGACATTTTCATCACGGGGTGCTTGCTGGGTCTTACCTCCTCAGAGCCCAGAACGAGAGATGCTGGCTTATTACATGAATAATGAGCACTCGCACCCACAACCAAATTCAGAGAGAATACTGCTCTGTGCACGTGAAGTATTATAGGGTGCTAGGAGAGCAGGCAGTACCTGTGTCAGACTGAGCACCTAAAGGTAAATCGAGACTTATGGCTTTATTTTCTGGGCAGGAAGTGGGATGCCTTATCTTATGCATGAAGTGGGATAACAGAACCACTTCACCTCCTGCAGAGGGTGCAAAAATAAATGTATGGTGTTCATGAAACACCTGAGGATCACAGTAACAAGGGCCGAATGAAGCCCAGATCACATTTCTCTTTCAAGACCAGCATAGGGTTTCACTCCTGTCCATTAGCAAAGGCTGAGAGACAAGGTCAAGAGAGCCCTGGCTGAGTTTCTGAGTGAGGCAGAAGGCCTTGCAGAGCAGAGCGTGTGCTTGCAGAAATCCACGCGGCACCAACAGAGTTAATGCAACTGCAGCACATTTCAGTGTCGTCATTTTGGATGAAAAGTACATACGCAATGTTGGGGAATCTGTCCTGTGGAGCAGCAAACAACCCAGATCACCTCTTGGGCTAATGAGCTGTTGTTGACTGCTTTCTCTAATGATGGGGAAGGGAGTTCTCTGCTGGAAAGTGTCCAGCACCGTGCAGAAACGCAGCTGGGAAACGATGGGCTGTGCCTCAGCTGAAACCCAGCGGCTCTGGGTGGGATGCTACGCTTTGCACGCTCCGGGTCCTCACGCAAGCTGCTTTCCTTCTCTCCCCCCAGTGCCCAGAGCCATCCAGCTGAGCTGAGAGCAGCTGCGTGAGCCGTACCAGAGCAGGTGGGCTTTTGCCGCAAGCTGGAAAGAGCTTTCGGATCCTCGCGTGACAAGGGCTCAGAATTGCAACATGCCGTTACCGCGCCGAGCTGATAAAACAGGACGCTTCTGAGGAAGCCTTCTTACCCAAGTCAGCGTATCTGGTCCAGAAGAAGTGCCCGAGGCCACCAGAGCTGAGCTGGAAGGAAGGCTCGTTCCTCTTCCTTAGCGAGGTGCCGTTCTTCAGAGATAAGGCGGCGTGCTCTGAATACCGGTAGGTGATGAAGCCGTATTTATCCCCCCTAAGCAACCAAAGGAAGAAGTGGAGATGCGCCGGGCCCCGCAGCCCTGCTCACGCGGCTCTGCCCTGCGCAGGGCCCTCCCGCCATCCCGCCACCCGCCCCTGCACCCATGGGCCTGGGCTGGGCTGGGCTGGGGCAGTGCAGGCTTCCCCCACCCGCACAGCCCTGTCACTGTCCCTCCCTCGGCTGGAGGCAGAGGTGACCGCACGCCGCCCGGCACCTCGCCACCCACCTGTTGGTCCTGGACAGGACCTGGCACTCCACGATCTCACCAAACACCTCGAAGCGTTTCTTCAGTTCGCTGGAGCTCATGTTGCTGGAGAGGTTCCTGACGTACACCACCCGGCCTTCCCCCTGCCAGCACCAAGCCAGAGGTCTCAGGCTCCCGACCCACGCCTCCGCCGCTGCCGACGGATGCGGGACACGCGGGGTGCCCAGGAGCCCCCCGCCCTGGCCGCGCAGCACTGCCCGGCCCCCAGCCCGCTGCTGTCACAGGCAGGCTATGCAGCCACATGCCCCTTCCTCCCTTGTAAACGTCTCCTGTGTCCCCGCAGCCTTTGTGGCTTATCCTGGTGAAGTCACCAGGAAATATTCCTGAGAATGTATGGGGGAAAAATTCAACTGCGCTGTGGGAAAAAAATGCCAGATGGGCACGTGTGAGCGTAAGCGTGTGTGCACAAGAGTAGAGAGGAACAACAGCTACTTCCCTGCACGCACAGCCCCACGCCCACCGCACACCCATGCACCCGTGCTGCCTCTGCAGCGGCGGTGGTGGCCGAGCAGCTCCAGGGATTCCCCAGTTCTCCGCCCCAGCTGCCAGCGCCGTGTTGGAGTGCTGACGTGGGATGCTCCGGGCATTTCTGTGCCAAGGACTCCGTGTATTGCCAATTGCCGATTGCTTCCGCTTTACTTTAGGTTTTCTCTCTCCCCCAATCGTGTCCTTGTTTAACACTGGCCTCGCACCAAGAGATGCTGAAGCCAGGGCTAATGTGCTCCACCGCTGCTTTTCTGGAGCAGGAGACTACTGAGGGCTCTGGGCTGCTTTGTCCCAGCGCGCACGTGGGTGCCAGCGGGAGGGAGCGGCTGCTGCCCCCGGGACCGGCGCTGCTCCCTGCTCACTTACGATGGCCTTTTCCCGTCTCCTCTCCAGCTGGCCCCGGCTCCCGCTGCCACCTTGACACTGCTCGCCGTTCTCACACCTGCAGAGCACGAGAGACGAGGTCAGCCCACAAGGGGAGCCTGCAGGGAAAGCTTCAACTGTCAAAAGGGCGCTGAGGCACCGGCTTTCTGCAGAGGCAGGCGGTGCCTGGGAAATAGCAGCAGCAGAGAGATGGGGTCATGCAGAGAGCATCATGCTTCTCTGGGCCACGCCACCTCTCTCGCACCTGCTACGACACTGGAAAGCCCTTTCCTTGATGCCAGAAGCAGTCCCTAATCAGTGCTTGCTCCTTCCCAGGAATGGCTCCGGCCCCTGCCCATTGCTCCCAGCATGATGGAAACCCACGGCTACTTCCCCCAGACACTGCTTTCTCTGGCCGTGGCTGATGTTTCAGTAGCTGCTGATGTAGTACCAATTATTTCAATGGATTTTCTTTAATTAATTAGTATCATTATTACTCAGGCTAGAAGACCAGAGGAGACGGTGCTGTCATGCAGTGCCTTCGGACGGTGCTGGGAGCAAGGCTCGCGTGCACTGAGCACATCGAGAATGGGCACCAGGGCTGGTGCTGGGACTGCCCCCCCCAGACTCACACATGACCTCCCCGCAGCAGTGAGGGAGGGGACAGCCACCACGCTGGGTCTGGCCAAGGGCCTGTCTAGCCCAGGACTGTCCCCAGCAGTGGCCAAAAGCAGGTTTCTGCAACGGCACATGCCCCCAGCACTGCTGCCTGAAGCTGCTGCGAGCCGCCAGCCCCCCCCGCAGCCCACCCGTACCTGAAGGTGCGTCTGCTGGCGGGGGATCGCGACCGGCAGCACGAAGACCCCGAGCTGGACCTGCTCCGGGAACAGTAATTCAAACTGGTCCTGGAAAGGGGGTTCCTCCGCAGGCACAGCTTGGTGTCCAGTGGGCTGTCGCAGTGCTCTTCCTCCTCCTCCTCTTCCTCCTCCTCCTCCTCCACCGGGGAGCCGCTCTCGCTGCAGCTGTCATCAAAGACGGCGTCGTACTCGGGGGTCTTGCAGAAGGCCATGTCCTCGTCGTCGAGAGCACTGTCCAGGAAGCCAAAGTGCTTCGTTAAGCTGGCTCTGATCTCCTGGTCTCTCAGCTGCTTGATGCCATCCTTCCACGCCATCTCGCCGCTCGCCTCCCTGCCGCCGAGGTCCAGTCCCTGGTAGTGCGCGTCCGGGACCCTCCTCTTGTGCTCCATCTCCGTCTGGCCCGGGGGCTCCCAGGACTTGAGCACCTTCCTCTGCAGTGTGGCCTCCGGCTTCAGCACCTGGCAGTAGTCGTGGTCCCCGAAGGAGCGCGAGAAGGGCCGCTTGAGCACGCCTGGCTGCTCGGCGGCACGGCTCAGGTGGGCCAAAAGCTCTGTCCTCTCGGGGTGCTTCTTTGGGGCTTTCTGAGAGGCCGCTGCGTCCCCTGTGCTCCCGGCCCCCGGGCTGGGGGCCGTGCTGTCCTCCTTGCCTGCCTCCTGGGGGATGTCTGGCTTGTACAGGTCCTCCTCGGCGGGCTTGTACGGCGGAGTGGTGGGCGGCGTGAGACCTGAACCCCCACCGAACAAACCACAGGAGTCAGCTCTGCCCCCACCATCACACTTCATCCGATCCCAATGCCTGAGCTGCACCGACACCGCAAGGGAGGGAGGCCACTCAGCCCCCGCAACCCTGTCCATCCACTGGCACTTGGGGAAAAGGAAGGATGCCCAATCCCCAAGGGGACCGGTGGACTCTCCCTTCCCTCCTGGCTGCCCTCCACTCGGCAACCCCCCAAAACTGCCCCCTTGTCCCAAACGCCTTTCCCAGTGCCCACGACGCAGCCCAGGAGCTGCTCACAGTGCTGCAGCACGGACACAGCGCACAGTGAATCCCTGCAGCTGCTCATGGAGGGGGCTCCTGCACCATGGGATGAAGCAGCAGCTCCGGGTAAGTGTTTCCCATCCCAGGGAGAAGCGAGCATGTTAAAAGCCTGTCCTACCTGCTGTCCCACACAGCTCCACGGTCAGCATTGGCTCAAAGTTTCTCTTCCCAAAGGTCGGGTCACTGGAGAACAGCAGAAAATAAGGAGAGGGGAAGTGTGTAGGTGAACGCAGTCAGAAAATAAAAAAAGGAGGCTGAGAAAACTCTGCCTACAATCAAACCCTCCCACCATGGCTAAAGCCTGAAGGAGACCGGGACGAGCACCATGCCCTCACCACCACCGCAGCGGGGACGAGCAGCAGCCAGGCCTCGAGGACACGTCCACCCCAGCACCTGCCCTCGCCCAAGGGCCTGGAGCAATCCCAGCTCCTTGCACCGGAGCGATGCGCGAGGGCCACGGCTGCCGCAGCCCTCCGCCCAGCAGCTTCACTCGGTCACTGCAAACGCACGCCCAGCTGGACAAAACGAGGCAGCTCTCCAGCCCCAGCACGATTAATTTAGCTGACACAAATCCTGTGTGCACTTACGTTTGCGCCAAGGACAGCGTGAGACACCGGGGTGTTTCTGAAAGGCAGGGAGAAGCAGGGTTACCAGCGGAGCTGGGCTCCCTCCAGCACCCGCGGGGCAGGCAGAGGCACGGGGGCACCGGGAGCTGGGGCTGGGGACGCGGCGAGGTGGTGGTGTCCACACGAGGGACAACGCTGGCCTGGCCCGGGGCACCGGCAGGCTCAAGCCGCTCTTGTGCACAAAGTGCTTGCCAGTGACGGGCTGATGGCAGCTGCGTTTCTGGGGCACCGGCGCAGCTGAACCCCAGTGTGCAGGCACAGGGTGAGCCCAGTCCCTGCCGGGCTGGTGTTACACTAACTCCCTCCTCCCGCTGTAAGGACGGGGAAACTGAGGCAGGAGGAATGGGGGAGAGTGGATTGGATCAGCACCCCAAAACCAGAGTGACCCCCAGTTCCCCATGCATGGCACCCCTCATGTCCATGGCACACAGGGGACACCCCCCACCCCCTCACCTGCTTGCTGCCGGGGGGCACAGCGCTGGCTCTCGCCACCCTCGCCTGCCTCGCTGTCCCCCGGGGATGCCGGGGCGAGGGGCTGGGTCTCAGCTGGCGGTGCCGTAATCCCGCCATCTCCCTCCTCCGTGCTGCCCACCTCCACTTCGGCCGCGGGCTCTTCAGCGGAGAAGGCCTCCAGCGCCGGGCACAGCGCAGGCTCCCTGGAGGCCAGGGCCTCCCGGGGCACAGAGGGCTCGAGGGGCGGCTCATCGAGGAAGGAGAGCCAGTGGCCCAGCTCGGGGTTGAGTCTCTTGGACCGGCGGACGGCGTAAACGGTGCTCTCCGGCCTGCGGGCCGCCTTCCCCGTGGACACACCCGGGGCGCCCACGCGCTTCCCAGCCTCCTCCTCCAAGCTGCCGGGTTCCCGCGGGGCCTCCGCCTCGGCACCGGGGCTCTGCTGCGGCTCCGCTTTCTCCGGCACTGCTTTGGCTCTGGATTTGCAGGTCCCGCTGGCGTCCTCCCCATCCTGAGCCGGTGCAGCAGGGCAGCAGGCAGCGGGTGGCCGGGTGAGAGCAGCGTACACGGGCTTGCCCAGGCGGTAGGGCTTGCTCACGTCGCACAGCAGGTCCCGCGCCAGCAGCTCCTTCAGGATGGAGAAGGATGCTGCGGGCTTCTTGTAGCCCCCGGCCGCCTGCCAGGCGCAGCCCGGCCGGCTCTGGGCACTGCCGGGGGGGCCCGGCTGTGGGGGGCAGTCCGGTTTGGCTCTCTTGAAGGGGCTGCTGCAGGGCTGGGGCTTGGCGTCGGTGGCATCGCGGGCGGGCAGCTTCCGCGGCGGCAGGCAGTAGGTGTGCATGTAGCGGATGAGCTCCACCACCGAGTGCATCTCCCCCTCGCAGGAGAACCGGCTGCCGGAGCCGTCCTCCGCTGAGGAAGGGGGGGTCACTGCGTCGCCGGAGCTCAGCGAGTCCTCGCTGGAGTCGCTGTCGTCCTCGTGGTGGGCGCAGTTGCCCGCGGGTGGGTGGTGGTGGCCGCCGGGGCACTCCTCCGGCGTGCGGGGGGCTTTGCTCTGGGCGCAGGGGGCCGCGGAGGTGAGGTGCCGGTGCAGCTCGGTGCAGCTGCGGCTCTGTGCCTGCGGGACGCTTGCCCTCCGGTCCCGGGGAGCCTCCGCCTTGGGAGAGGAGAGAGGAGACGGTCAGCCCCGCACCTCGCGGTCGGACACGGCCCCGCGCCGGGCCTGGGGAAAGAGCCACGCGGGGTAACGGAGCCGCCTGGGGTAAGGGGTTTCCCTCGGGCACGCCGAGTGGCAGCTCCTCCTCCCCAGGAAGGATTTGCAGCTGTTCCCAGGCAATCTAATTTGCCCGGCCTAATGCACCACACAATTACCATTATCCAAGTAGAAAAACCTTTGATGGCAACTTCTGCTGGGTTGCAGGAGATTAAGCTTAAGATCAGGCTCTGCAGCACGACAGGCAGCTCTCCCCAGGCCGAGTGATCCCATGTTTGGGTGTAAACCACCGGGGAGGGGGGACGAGGGGGGGGCTTTCATTAACCAGCGCTCAGCGAAGCTGAGAGAGGTCTGAAGATACCTTTGTGCAGGGCCGCGAGGGTCGCGACTTAGGGGTCCCCAGGCGCCGGGCGCTCCCGTCTCTCTGAGCCTCGCAGCTCGGAGGCACGTGCGATGGAGAGAGGAGCAACTTCTTCAGCTGCAAAGAGAAGCGGCGAGAGAGCGCGTCGGCATTGCGGCGAGAGCGCGGCCGCCCTGCTGGCGACCACCGACGCCCGAAGGGCCGCAGGCTCGCGCCCGCGCGCAGCACGCCCATTGCTAAGCATCCCATTCAAAAATTGCGGGGGGCAATAAACNAGGGCCACCCCCGCTCCGACCAGACACGTGGGAGCTGTCGTGGCATCCAAACGTCTCACTCCATCAATTCTGTCCTTAGGTGACAGACTTCACATTTGCATGAGTGACACATTTGCAGCTCGCTTGGGTCCCCCTGCAAGGCTAATTCAGCTGCAACATCCAGAAAGGGGCCTCCATTCATTAATTAGCTTGCAAAGCATTTTGCAGATGTAAGTCCCTGTGGGACCTGCCGAGGACTGGCTCAGAATCTTCCCCAGCTCGCTTCTTTCAAAGACTCCGCTGCAATCCCTCGGGGTGGTCGGAGCGGGGTTTTCCTTAGGTTACACGCAGCGCAGTTGGTTCTGACAGCAAGGTTAGCAAAACTCTTTCCTTCTACTCAAAAACTTTTTTTGCTCGGGAAAAAAAATCCCACACCCAGAAACAACAACATTTCGTATTCCACCCGCCGCACTGTCAACCGGAGGCGACAACGGCTCAACGGCAAAGCGACTGCAGAGGCTCCGCGGGGCTGCACGGAGGAGATGGATCTAGGGCTCGGTCCCCCATGCTGGCCCGCGGGCTCGGAGACCCCCAGGTCGGGCGCTGAGATTTTTAAGGGGCGATAGGAATAGGGGTGCCCAGGTCAGGGGCTGCCAGGAGACCTCAGCCGGGGCGCCTGCAGCTTTGGGCGTGCAGCTCCTGTTGGTGGAAGCAACCAGCACCTTTCCCCCCCCCTGCAACGTATACATCCTATATATACACATACATATTGTGTGTGATATATACACCCACCTGCGCGCAGGGCCGTGGGAGGTGGAAATGCACGCTCTCACCACTGGATGTCACTCCTCCCCGCCAGAGCAGGGCTTTGGGGGAGACCCCGGGCAAGGCTGGGGGGCCCTGGGGGGAACCATGAGCCCCAGGAGGGGGCGGGCTGGGTGCCCCCGTCCCAGGGGACGTCCCGGGAACAGCGGGGGTTTGCAGCAAATGCTGCCAACGAGCGCGGGCCAGGACCGGGAGCGGGGCTGGAGCCCCGGTGTTTCAGGGAAGCAAGAGGGATGCTCCGGTCACCAAGTCTATAGGGACTGGAGGCCACGCAGCCCTGGGGGGGTGCATTGGAAGGCGCAGGGGGGTTCGAGCCCCCCACTGGACGCCGAGGGCAGGGATAGCGCTCAGGCCAAGTCCCCTCTGTCCCTCCTGTGAGAGCAGCGGGGAGCTCGGTCCTGGGGACCCAAGGCAGAGCGGGGCAGGAGCAGCCCGGGGGGCTCCGGGATGGGGCTGCCCCTTCTTCATGGCCATGGGGCTGGGATGCGCTGCAGAGAGCCCTGGGCAGCCCCACATCCTCGCCTGGGATTAAACGGAGGTGTGGGTCTTGCCAAAGCCACCCCCACCACCGCGACACCCTCTGTGGGTGGCGCCCGCCCCCACCCCTTAATATATAGATTTGTATACACAGAGCAGCAAGCAGCTTGTTCCCGTGAGGATGGTGATGGAGGTGACAGCAATGATGCAGAACATGTATACGTATACAATACAAGTATATGCTTTGGTATTGACGGTTAAAGAGAGTTTTAAGCCTAGAATGAAAAAATTCAGACCTTTGCTTCCTATCATACCCATGCAGCCGGCTTATCAGGGGCTCATCCAAATCCACCTTAAACAGTAGGAAGTGGGTTCTTACTAGAGACAGCTCATCAACCTCGGGGGCCGGGGGCGGCCCCCCCGTGACCGGGGCGGCGGGTTTGGGGGAGGGGGCAGGCGAGGTGTAGGCATGGTTGAGCGTGTCCCCCTCTTCCAGAGATCGGAAGGCAGCCAGGCCCACGTCATCTCCCTGTATATCATCCAATGTCTCGGTGAGGGCTGCCAGCAGCGCTTCGTTCTCGCTGTCTATTATCTGGAAGGAGCAGAGAGAGGGAATCAGGTTGAGCGGGGCGCCCACAATCGCTTCCTCCGGGGGGACACGTTGGGCTGGCAGGGGGCCGTGGGGGGATTTACCCCCATGGAGCACTAAGATGGGGTCAGGGAAGAAAGACCCAGCCAGGGATGTCATCTGTCCGCCCACAACCCCAGCAACCCCAGCAGGAAAAATAATAAATGAGAGCATCTCCTGTCCCTAGAGGCAAACCCCGGCGGGTCTGGGATCGGTGAGTGAAAGGCTCCTTGCCCAAATGCTCCCGGCTTTGTGCCGCGAGCCCCCCGCTGCCAGCTGGGAGGGGATGCTGGGGGAGAGGCAAAGGAAGGGAAGAGAACACGGAGAGCCCAGCCCTGGGCTGCCCAGGGGAAGAGAGAGTGCGACCCCCCTGCGAGGGCAAGGCCGGGCTGATGGTCCCACGGCACGGGGAGCGCAGCCCTGGGCAGGCTCCGTGCACGGGCCCTTTCCAGCCTGGAGATGCGGTGCCAACGCCCCCAGCAGGGCGCAGGAGCAGAGGAATGGCCCAAGCGAGCCAGGAGTTGGCTCTTTTTGGTCCTCCACCATAAGTCTTAATGTAAACCATACCCAACAAGAAGCAGGCCACCATCAGATGTAAAATTAGCATGGGGACAAATTCAGGCTCTCAATGAGGACTGTGGACTGCACACAGCCTCCCTTATTTCTCTCCTCTTGTTTGAAAATTAAATATCTTTAGTTCCATGCCCTAACCTTGCTTGCAAGTTACTAGAGCAGGCTCCAGGGACAGGCAGCAGGATACTCCATTTTTGGCTCCGTTTCTTTTCCTCCTGTTATTGGCACGAGACTGCTGTGCATACAAGTTCAGTGGGATACGTTTCATCATACTCTGCTGCTCCTAATGGGCCTGTCTTTTGCATTTCTTTTCTGTTTATCTTTTCCCCAGGAAGTTCAGCGGAAAATATGCATCTCGTGATGAAGGTCCGTCAGCTGGACTGGACCATTTTCAAGCACAGCATCAGCACAGCACAAAAGCCAGAGGGTTGTTATTATGGCCAGGTTAGAAAATATTGGGCCTTTTTTTTTTTTTTCTCCTTTCTTTAAGAACAAATCCTCCTCCTTCCCCAAAAGCGACCCACTGCTGGTGAACAGTGAGCACCAGTGTGTCACAACCAAGCTGGCCTCCTCATCCCAGCGGGAAGGGCCTGGCGATGCTCAGGTGGGCACGGCCGCCCCAGCCCGGGAGAGAGGCACAGCCGGGCGGTGGCATGAGGGGAGGGAGGACTTTGGGTAAGGCAGCCCCGCTGCTCCTGGCCCCCCTCCTCCTCCTCCTGCACCTCAGGGCTGCGGGCCCCCCCGGACCCGGGGCGGTTGCTGATGCTCTGGAGAGCAGGGAATGTTTGCTCTCCTTAGACGCAGCTGTAAATGTCAGCTCCAGAGATCAAACACAATGCAGCCTTGCTTTTTTAAACGAGCACTCGGCTATTCGGTCTCCCCTGCCCCACTGGCTCCAAAAGGCAGCGGCAGGGCTTCAGCAGCCCCTGCCTTCTTGCGGCTGTGGGACATCCACCCCAGACGGGCAGAGATGGGTGCTGGGGATGGCCCCCACCCCTGTGCACGGAGGTGATGCCGGAGCTGGAGAGCCAGGGAAAAGGGGCTGCTCTCCGCTCGCGGGAAGCGCCGCAGCCCCGAGCCCCCCGTGCTGCCTCCCCAGCGCATGCCCCCGGCCGGGAATCAAGCGGGACACGCTGCGGCCCGGCTGCAGTTGCCTTTTAGCAACACATCACAGGCGGGCTGGAGCAGCAGCCCCGCTCCGCTCGGCGCCTCCTCATTAGCCTTACTCCACTTGCTCCATTTAGACCCAGCGCGCAAATTAATGGGAGCACTAATCAGCTGGGAAGGCGATATTAATAGCTGTCCCCCCACACCTTCCCTCCCTCCTCTGCCCTCCCCTGCACTCCCCGCGCCTCGGCCCTCAGGTCCCCGGTGCCAGGCGGTCACCCATGGGAAGGCGCAAGTGATGGCACTGCCTCCAGCCGCCCGGGGCCAGCAGCCGGAGGGATGTGTCCCCGTGTCCCTGTGTCCCCGGGGTACCTGGAAGAGCTCGGAGTCATCGGTGCTGTACTGGCTGGACTCGGTCTCGGAGTGCTCTGCGCACCACTGCAGCTCGCTGAAGCAGCCAGCTGAGTCAAAGTCGCTGGCATCCAGCTGGGACAAATCGATCTCAGGGAAGTCGGAGTAGAGGTGCTCCTCGCCGGACACCTCGTACTGGGGAGAGAGGAGAAAGGCGATGAGCCCGCAGCCACGCCATGGCACTCGGCTTCGCAGCGGGCACCCAGGCTGCCCCTCGCCTACCCGGGCAGGCAGCGATGGGCTGCAGCCACCTCCTGCAGCAACAACAGCGGGGACAGCCGGGACCCACGGGAGCCAGTGTCCCCACGTACCATCACCTCCGCTCAAGCGCATTACTCAGACCCCAAAAGCAGCTTTTTGGAATAAAATTAGCCAACGGCTCAAGGGAGAGCAATTACACGGCAGCCAAGAGAGCAATGAGCACCTCTTCACCGTGCTTTTTGCAAATCGGCTTGCGCAGCCCGACGCTGCAGCGGGCTGGTACTGAAAGCTGCCCTGCTGCCACCAGTGAGCCCTCGCGGAAGCGCTGGGCAGGGAAGAGCCTCGTCTGCTCCGGCAAGCAAAGCAGCTGTCAGCGCTCCTCAGCGACCCTCAGCAGCCCCTCCTGCCTTTGGTGCCGCAAGGCTGACATCCAGGGCCCACCCAGCTGCCCGGCAATCAGGGAGGTGAGAGCCTCGGGGCGCACACAGGATGCAACGCACGGGGCAAGGCTCTGCAGGGCGGCTTCACAGCAGCCAGCTGGCTGGTCCCTACCCCGTCCCCGTCCCCGCTACGTGGCAGCAAAACGCTCGGTGACAATCCTTGGGAAGGCGCAAGTCCCAAGGCACCACAAAGGCAATGCAGGCCCCCCACACTTCTTGCACATGCGAGAGAAAATGGCACGGAAAAACATCGACGTCCGGGTGCACACGGGGCGACCTGAGCTCTAGGAACCGAGCTAAAAATATCCATTTAATCACCAAAAGCAGCTGAGACCTGCCCTGCTTCCACCTCGCTGCCTCCCCGCGAAGCCTCGCAGCTCCCCGCACAGCCAGCACCCCTGCCCGCCCCGTGCCCAGCCCTCAGCTCCCACCCGGATACGTCCCCAGCAAAAGCCAGGGTTCAAACCCAGAGGTGAAAGGTCCGGTGCGGATCCTCCCGGTATTGGCTGCCCGGGGGGAGTTTTCTGGTGATGAGAGAAGCAAGTTTATTTACATAGCAAAAGGATTTCGGAGCAGGCAAACATCTGAGCACGTGAGAGAGGCTGCAGAGGCAGAAAAACACGGTGGCCTCCACTTCTGCAGTGCTGACAGGCTGTCCTCCGACACGCAGCAGGGGGTAAAGGGATTTCAAACCAAGCTGCAGGAAGGGCAAAGACCGTGTTGCAAGGACCAAGGATGGTCCTGTGCACACCAAGGCTGGGGCTCTTCAACTCTTCCTGGCAAAACCTTTGCTCGCCGGGTGGTCAGAGTGCGTGCAGCAGGATGAAGGGTCCCCGTCCTCATCACTGCCAGGTCTGGGGATACAGATCTACCCGCACCCCAGCTTGGCCAGCCCCACTGCTCTGCATTCGGTGCGCTACCTGCCATGCCTTCTCCCCACTTTCCTTCCACCGTGCTTGCGCCTCCTCCAGAAAACATCCTGCAACAACTTTGGCTCCCCCTTCTCCCCAGATCTTCCCATGGGAACACAGGCAAAGGCTTTTATTTTTAGAAAAGCCATACACACATATATATACGTGTGTGTGTGTGTGTGTTCAATTAAAAATAGCAAAGCAGTCAAATTCTCCTGCTCCTTTTGATATGCCACAAGGGAAAAGATCTTGGTGCTGAGATCACAAGGAGCAGCTGACACCAGTGCTTGGGACATCTTTTGATCAACTCCGCAGATGTGACACGTCCCTGTTGGCAACAGGGCTGGGTAAAAATAAACCCCTGCAACCTAGCACTGCTGAGCTGCCCCAGCCGGGCACCCCGGAGGCAGGCGGTGGGGTCGGTGCCCCCGCACTGCCCCGCCACTCGCAGCATCCCCAGGCAGTGGATGCTCCTGGATTCCCCGCTCACATGGCTCAAGAGCACCCAAAAACTCCGCACTCTCCTGGCAGGGCATCCCCGCACCAAGCCACGCGTTTGGCTAGAAGGGGTCATTTCAGGTCAGGAGCACATCAGGGGAGCACAAGCTGATACCACCGGTGTGATACCGGTGTGGGGCTGCTGTGGGCATGAGACCTCATCTGCTCCAGCTCTCCCTTTTCCCACCCTTTCCACTTCCTGCTGCCTTGGGAGAGGAGTGAACTTTTGTTCTAATTTTACTCGGGAGTTTGTAGGAAGATCAGCCATGGGTTCTTGGTGTGCAGCCAGCAAACACCCATGGAGACATGCTCAAAAATTCGGAGGCATCCTCCAGCACAGACACCTGGCCTGTGAGCGCTGCAGCGTGGTCATGGCCAGAGCTGCTGGGAGCTCTGCGACTCGTCCGGTCACCCCTGCTGCGGGGGAGAGCTGCGGCGGTGCCCCCCGCACAGCCTCTTGTGGTGGCTTCTCGGGAGGCTTCCCTCTGTCTGCCAGGGCTGCGAACTGAAGAGAGCAGCCGAGGCACCAGCCCAGGCCGCTCAGCTCCCGCGGGGCTCTGAGGGCTGCGCTCCCCATCGCTTGCAAAGCCCCCGAGCTTTGCCCTTGCCGGGCAGTGGCAATGAGGTGGGCAGGGAGGACAGCCGCCTCGGTGTCCCCGCATGCATCCTGGCCGGGATCTGCATCAGGGCAGCTGCTGGTAAGAGCCACCTCCAAAGGGACCCGTTTAAGCTCAGCCATGAATTAATGCTGGCAGAGGGACAGCGGCTGGGATTTTGCCCCAGGAAGGTGATTTCAGCTCTTTCTCCTGCTTTGGAGCAGCGCTAACTGCAGTGCGGGCGGGTGTGAGGTCTTATCTCCACACAGAAGTGAGCCCAGCTCTAATTCAAATATTGGATTAACGAGACAGGAAATGTTTTCCTCTTTTTCAGCATGAACTTGGGCTCCTCAGGTTAAACCAGCCGCCAGTGAGCATGGCTGGGGCCAGACTGGGGCCTCCCCGGGGCAGCCCTACCCAGCGCAGCCCGGCCATGCGGGGCCAGGGAAGGCACTGGGAGATCTGCACAGGCTCACGTGGTGCTGCCGGCAAGCAGACATCACACGACAGCCCCCGGTTTGCGGCGTGGAGGTGCCGCATCCTTCCCAACACGGCTGGCATCCGTGGGCAATAGCAGGCTAGAACCGAAGCCAAGCACGGCGGCTCGGTCTGCCGGTGCCTGCGGTGCTCAGCGTGGCTGCTGGCGGGGTGATGAGCGTGAGGGCAAATTCGATTCACCCTTCCCTTCAGTTCAGTTCTCCTCCATTCACAGCGGTGAGCTCTGCAGGCACGGGGCCTCCCCCTGTGCGCGGCACCAGCGGCCCGTGCCTGCAGCTCGGTTGTGGTGGAGTGCAGCCGCCCGGCAGGGTAAAACCACCACGCTGCCCTCAGCCCTGGGACGGAGCGGGTAGAAACGGCCCTTATCTACAACAGCCCTGCCTCCACCCCTTGAAGTGGCAGCCAAGTGCCCTGCGGCCCAGCCCCGGGTGCGCTGGGCACAGCCACGCGGACCGTGCCCGTGCTCAGCGAGGCTGCACGAGCAGAAGCTTCTGAAGCCCGCCGGCGTGAAGGCGCTGCTGGACGGGGCGCAGCAGCCTCTCAATAACTTAATCCCGGTTAAGCCTGGAAGGCCAGATTTGCATTGCCGCTTGCATACACGTCCCCAGGATGCTGTGCAATTGGCTTGTCACTCACATGCCACTTTGCTGCCCTCTGCGCCGAACGGAAAAAAAGGAAGGAAAACGGAGGCTGCCTGGGGAGGCTGAAGGACCGGGCCAGAGGCCGTGTCCTCGCAGAGGAGCGAGGCGGTGACTCACCCTGCGCACAGCCTCCCCCCTGCGCACCACTAAGTGCCTGCTCAGGGCATTAAGGGATAAACATACATCCACACACGCACGGGAGACAGAGCCCCAAATTAGCCCATAGCATCCCGGCTGCGACTCAAACCGGCATAAGGTGAGAAAATCCAGAGAGCTCGACGGGCTGGTGGCCGCGGTGGCACGGGCAGTGCTGGCCTCTGCTGCCCCTCTGCTGGCCCTGGCTGCAGCTGGGGACCCTCCTGCTCCGTGCCCTCACCCCGAGCTTGTCTCTAAAAAGGAAAGAAAATCCTTGGGCAGGGGTTTTGGAGACAGCCGTCTGGGCTTATCAGGGAAATCCGTAATTACAGACTGCTTGAAATGGGGATTATGGACATGCTGGGAGGCAGACACTGTGCGATTGTTTCACTGGGAAGAACTCGTGGGCAGGGAGCAAGGGGCTGGCTGCAGCACCGGTGGCAAGGCCACCCGTCCCCGCTGCCGTGGCCCCGGCAGGACGGACGTTTGCTGCCCCACTGCCCGGCGTGCAGCCCTTGGCCCCAGTGCAGCAGCGGGGAGGCGGTGGGGGCTCCTGCCGTGACCCGGCGTGCACCCCGCAGCCCGCACTGAACCCAGCCCTGCAGCCAGCGCCTCTCAGTCCCACGGCAGCTGCCAGCCCCTTGTCACCCGCGGGGACGTGCTGGCTCCCTCCCTGTTCCCTGATAAGAGGTGCCGGCGTGGGGTGGGCAGCTCCCCTCCGGTGCCAGGAGGGGGAAAAAGGTGGGGATGGATGGAGGAGAGAGCTATAAATAAGTGTAAATACAGCACGGAGGCACCTGGCCAGAGCTGTGAAGGTCACCGGAGCGTGTGCCTGCAGATAAGCGGCCCCCCTCCCCACTGGCATTTGACAAAATGTCACTCCGAAGGGGGAGGCGCAGTGTCGGGTTGTGCCTGTTGCCCGGCCGCCCCTCGCCACCCCAAGATATTTATAGCCCCGGGCAGCGCGCAGGGGTCCCGCCGGGGCCTCTCCCTGCAGAGCTCCGGCCCCGTGCTGCTGCCTGCGCTGCGCTGCCCGAGCTGCCCCGGGACGGGGCGAAGGGAGAGCTGCGGCATGGCGCGGCTGGGGACGCGGCCCCTCGTGCGGCACGGCATGGCTGGGGACGCGGCCCCTCGTGCAACACCGCCCTGGCGGGGGGCAAGGAGCACAGAGAGCTCCCAGCTTCCCGGTTCTGTGCAGGGCTTGCAACATGCTGCTGCCCTGCTAGGGTCAGGGGATTTTGCCCTCTGCGCGCTCTTTTTTTTTTTTTAATTGGTGCTGATTTGTTTTAATGATTCAGCCCAGGCAGAAGAAAAAGCAGCGCTACCGTTTGAACCCGGACGAAGCAAACGGCAGGCTGGTCCTTCCTTCCTCTGGAGGTGCTCGAAACAGCCGCTGTCTGTCTGCGCTGCTGCAGCATGTGGAGCCCTGGTGGCAGTGCCAGCCCTGCGCCCAGTGCCCTGCACAGCACCCTGTGCCAGCACCCTGCACAGCACCCTGCACAGCACTCTGTGCCAGCACCCTGCACAGCACCATGCACCAGCACCCTGCACAGCACCCTGTGCCAGCACCCCGCACAGCACCCTGCACCAGCACCCTACACAACACCTTGCACACTGCCCTGCAGCAGCACCTTGCACAGCAGCCTGCACAGCAGCCACGGAGCAGCTGCCTCCCTGAACAAGGCGCACACAAGCAGGAGAGTGTCCGGGGCTGCGCCGTGCTCCCTGGCCAAGCCACGTGGGCAGCACGAGGGAACAACTGGGCCACTCAGCCCAGGGTCTGGGGCACAGCCGTAGCCCAAAGCACAATGAAAGTGTTCTCATTCACTGACTTTTGTCTTACATTAGAAGGGTATAATTAAGATTAACCATGAGATGCAAGTAATAGGAAATATTAAACTTTAACTACAAACAATAAACATGAACTTGCCAAGATATCTTTGATATGGAGCAAAGATGGAAGAAATTGCACTAAACTATCCTTGAGTCACAACATGGATCCAGAATAAAGGAGCCTGAGATAGTGGTGATAATGCCTGAGTAAACAAAGGTGTACTGGAACATTTCAAACAAAGGTGTGTCGAGTTTAGGAAGAAGGGCAGCAGCAGGGTACTTACATCACAGGTTGTAGAGCTGCATTCTAATCCTATACCCACAGCTGTTTATTTGGGCTCTGGGTTGCAGACCCCACTTTACTTCTGTGTGAGCCCAAGGATGCAGGACCCGCAGACCTGGAGCCCTCGCTGTGCTTCGCTGCACTGCGGGCGCTGCAGAGCCCAAAGCCCCTCACCGCCGCTGTCACCCCGGGTGCCACCAGCACCGCCACCAGGCATGGGCAGAAAACCAGGACAGCTGGTTGTTTTGTCCCACGTAATGAAAAGGGGCAGCAGACAGATGCAGCGGAGAACGGGACATTCCCAAAGAGGGACTCTCATCTCTCAGCACCAGCTAATGGAAACGCAGCTGCTGCCAAGCGCTGGCTGCCACCGCCACCACGTCCAGGGACGCGCTTTGCCGGGCAGGGGGCTGCCTGGTGGTGCCAGCGTGGGCACACACAGCAAGCTGACATTGGTGCTTGGCACACAGCTGGGGGACAGGCGTCATGCCCAGGGCACTGTGCTGCCAGGCAGCTTTGGCCCCCATCGCGGCTTTATCCTGCACCCCCGGAGCAAAACAGCAGAGTGCAGACCCAGTCCTGAACCCCGGTGGTGTTTTCTAATGAACCTGTTTTCTGATGAACTCTGTGCTATCTGCCCCAAAACCGAAGGCAGGAGCAGCAGACGGCACGTGCCAAGCCGGGTAGCCCACATGGCATCGGTCTTGTCCCAGACGATGGCCAGCAGGGCAGGGAGCACCAGGGACGGTGGCTGAGGCCAGCGGGGCAGGTGGGGACCCCCAGGAGCAGCTGGCACCAGGGGGGGGCGAGGCTGCACTGCGGGAGGGGGCCAGCGCCTGACTCACCGGGGAGCTGACCCTTAGCCAGTCTGCTTGTCACCAAAATTCCCCACAATGACAACTCCCATCTTTTGAAAGGATAGTATGAGCAGGCGATTATTTTCAGCCCTTCCTCTTGTGATGCTCTGGCCACCAGGAGCCACATGACAGCTGTGGGCAGAGGGAGGGCCCCGCAGTGGCTCCGCTGGGTCGGGTCGGGGTGGCCACCACCCTTCGGGGTTTGGCCACCAGCTGCAGGCGGATGGGGCTCGTTGCCTCGCTCCTCGAGCCCGCTCTGTCCTGAGGGTATTGCAGACGTCCGTGCAGCGAGCAACTGTCCTGCAGCTCCCCGCACCGCGAATGCCAGAGAGGTTGAACCAGTAATAGCACGGGGAGGAAACCAGAGATGCTTCCCACAGGGAATGTGGTAGAAATCCCCCTTTCATGCCACGCCGGGTTCCCACGCTACAAACACCAGCACAGCTGTGTGCTTGTGTTGTCACTCTTGTGAACCTCCCCTGGCTGTGCCAGCTCCCGCCTGTGGTCCCGGGAACCCACAAACCACATGCAGGGGCCTGCGAATGTGGCGTGGAAAAGCCAGGAGGCTTTTGGGGTGCTCTGGGAAACGGCGGGGAGAGGCACCCAGGAAACAGCCTGGGAAGGGCTGAGCCGAGAACCCCTGTGCACACAGGGTGCCACCAGGGCCACCCGCCCCGTCCCTGAGAACTGCAGCCCTGGGGACCGCCAGCTCTCCGTCCAGCAGCACACCGCAGTGGCCGCCGTCTGGGGGCTGAGAATTGGCAGGAGAAGTGAGGGCAGCAGGGGATGAGCTATAATTACCGAAATGCCCTTCTCTCCTGGCCCAGGACACAACATACAGCCCTTGATGGGTGGCAGCGAGCGGGAGGCCCCGGCTCTGTGTGCAGCCCTGCTCTGCCACGGGTGGAGGGCTGTGATTTTCGGCACATTCTGGTCTCTGTGTCAGCAGATCCGCGGCCGTGAAATGGGAGCTGAGGTTGGAGCCAGCCCCACTCCTGGCCCTTCACACATATAGCTGAAGAGCGGGCGGAGATAATTTGCTGGCTGCTGCACGGCACGGCCCTGCGCGATCTCTTTGTTAGGTCTATGGCCGGCGTCTGCAGGACGCTCTTCACCTCGCCGCTCCTCCCGTGCAGAGCAGGGGTGCTGGGGCAGCCCGTCCCCGGCCGTTCTGCCAGGGAGGTGGCAGGCAGGGGACAGAGGGACGCGTCCCTCCTGCCTGCCGGCAGGTTTGGCACCAGAGCACGGCCTCACGGCGAGGCTCCCCCGCCTTCCCTGCCGGGGCAGAAAGCGCGGTGCCCTGCGCCCTTTTGGTGCCGTGAGGAAGCAAAGCAGCGACTTAGCGCTAATCAGTGCAAGGCGGGAGATGCGGAAGGTTCAAGCCCAGGTTAAGAAGGCACAAGGAGGATCTTCCCGCATTAGCCTGAGCTCCAAGCAGGTCCGACCCCAACACACCGCTGCCATGGGCACGCTCAGTGCAACGCCATGGTCAGGACACCCAGCACCGAAACCGACCCAGCAGGACCCTCAACGGACCCTTTCTCCTGCTGGTCACCAGAGTCCCCTCTAAGAAAAGCAATGGGGAGGGGAGAGCATTATTTTTTGCCCCTTTCCTGCTGCCTGCAGGCTCCAAGACCCCAGCATCATCCCAGCACGCTTGCCAGCACGCACTCCAAGCGCTGAACCCACAGCCAGGACACCCCCTGCCTCCTCCCCTGTGCCCAGACACCCCTAGGGATGGAAAGTGTTGGTTCCTCACATCACGGCACATCACAGCCTTTAAGAGCAGGTTCTGGGGGGGCGAGCAGGGGCTAAAGTGCCCATGGGAGCACGCTGTGCTCGCCCTGCTCCCAATGGGCTCTGGGTGAGCCTCTGAACCTCACCGTGCCCAGCTCCTGCATGGAAAATGAAGTTTTTGCGAGGTGTCTAAGGATGAAAACCACCGTGGAGAGAGCAAAACCAGTCAGATCTCTGCGTACCCTCCCACCAGGCCTGTTCATTCGTGCCCAGGCCCATATCCCGGCGGGGGTGGCAGCGCCTGCATTGCCCAGCCCTCCCTGCCAGGCCCCCTGCACCCCTCGCCTCATCCCCCGGCTGCAGGGAGCGGGCAGTGCTGCCCATGCTGGCTGCTGCCCGCTGCTCCACGGGATGCCTGCCGCACCACCAGGTCCCCCGCGGCACAAGGAGCGGGGTCCCCACCCGCCCCATCTCCCGAATCGGGGGCTCCCTCCTTACCCCTGCTCATCACCTCGGCATTGCAATCTCCCTGATTCAGTCACCGCCTGTTTTCTGTGAAGTGCCTGGCTGGAGCAGATGTGTCACCACCCGGCGCGGTCACCACTTGGCTCCGCTCTGGCTCCCGGGAAAGCTGGCGTGGGGGGAGCCTGGGCACAGGCGGGTGGGCACGGTGTGGGCACCGCCACCTCTGGGCTCTCCTGCACCCCAACTGCAGAGAGTTGGCAGCACCGCATCGCCCTGCCTGTGACTCAAACCAACAGAAACACTGGTGGGGAAAGGCGATGCTGAATAGCTGGGTGTTCTCCAGGCGGGCATAAACGCTGCTGGGAAATCAACAGCACTAACCGATCAATAGGACTGATGCTATTCCAACTGTGCCAGTGAGGAAAGCAAGGCACGGGAAGGTGAAATGGGAGCAGGTTATAACAGGACTCGTGTCCTGTGACTGGCAGCTACGAACACGGCTCTGCGAGGCGATGGCGAAGGTGTGATCCCTGACCGACACCTCCGGGCTGGCTGTGGGTGCACCGGCACCACCCAGCTGCACTTTCACTGGCACAACCAGTTTTGCCTGGGGATTTCCCAGAGCTGCACCAACAAACACAGCGTGTTGCTTCTCCTGTGTCCGCACCGGTGCTGGTGCCCCGGGAGCAGGCAGGAATCCCACCTGGGCAAATCCACCCCTCGTGCCCATTCTGCAGCGAGCGCTGCCGGCAGCTGCAGCGGGAGCGGGCGCTGGGGCTGGTGCCGCCAGCCCGGCTGCTCCTGCAGAGAGCTCCGGTTGGGAGCGGGCGCTCCCTCCTCTCTTCCCCAGAAAAGTGACTCACCCCGGAAAGAAAGTGCTCCGAGATCTGCAGATAGAAAAATCCCTCCGAGGGCAAAATGCTCCTTTGGGAGTACATGCAAATGAGGGTGATCACACACACACACAAAAAGCTCCGCGCTTTTCAAAATTATCCCCTGCGAGGGACCACACCTCTCCCCTCCCCAAAACCCCAGCCCAAGAGGCACCGGCGGGCGCGCAGGGAGCTGCAAGCCCTGTGTGGGGCCCGGCCGCTCCCCGCTGCGGCTGCTGGGGGCTGCTGGGGGCTGCCCCCGCCCCCTCCTCCCCGCCTGGCATGAGTGAAGCCCAGAAGCATCACCGCCGGTGCCCAAATCCGACCTGTCCCTGACCCTTCTCCTGCTCCATGTCCTGTGCCACCTCCCTTACTGCTGTGTCTGCTCCCAAGCCGTGTGCCCCCCATTTTTGACCCCACATCCAGCAAATCTGGGGATCAGCCGAGGGCAGGCCAGCCCTGTAATCCAGACCTGAAATCTGGGTCTGGCAGCCCGGTGCCCAGGGACCGGTCTCAGCCCGGACCCACCGCCAGGCTGGGAGCATCAGAGCCGAGGGCCCCCTCCTGCATGCGGGAGGCCCCGCTCGCAGCAGCATGTCCCCCCGGCAGGGCTCGCAGGGGTTAAGGCGATTGCTCCATGTGCCACCTTCATAAACTTTGAATGGTCCCAGCGCCTGGCGGAGCTCCCCAGTCATGTGAGCAGCTCCAGTTACCCGGCCCCGCGCCTCCGCGCCTCGCTTTTATCCGATCCATCTCCCGCTCAGAGGAGGCCACGCGTCTCTCCCTGCAGCCTCCGCTCTCTGTGTCGGGGCTGCCGGGCAGGAGCACGGCCAGGTGTCCTTGGGCAGAGCCACCTTCGCCTCCAATGTCACCCTGGAGAGCAGCACCACGGCTCCAGCCGGGCAGGCAGGGCACCTCGCGTGGACCCTGCCCGCTCCCCGGGGAAAGCCGCCTTCAAACCCCCCGCCGACGCTGGGGGCAAACGAGCCACCCCTGTGCCCCGCAGCAAGCGGCCCCCTTGGCCCCAGCACCCAGCGCTCCGCCACGAATGCGGCTCCCAGCCGTGGGCGCCCGGGTGGAGCCGCTCGTCCCCAGCCCCGGCTGCGCTGTGCCTGCTTATGCAAACAGCAGCGGGAGCCGTTTCAACTAGTTGGACCGCTGCCTCGCAGTCAGGTGCCTTCCTCCTCCTCCCCAAGGCAGGCGGGTGCCTCCATCCCGGGTGCCTGTTACCAGGGGGCTCGGCTCTCCCTCCCTCGGGTGCCCTGGGCAGGCTCGGGGGCTCCCTGGCCCCCGGCACGGTGCGCTCTTATCTCCCCGTGTGCTGCAAGGAGGCACCAGAACGCAGCTGTGAGCCAGCCCCATCAGCGAGTTTCACAGTCCTTGAGGTGTCCTCAGATGTCCCCGTGCTGCCGATGCAGAGTGCACCACGGGCGACTGGAGGAAAGGTTGTCCATGCGCGGCTGGCACCGGCCCAACAGCCGGCACGCTGGGCCGGGAGCAGAGAGCCGGAGCTGTGCAAGCCCCGGGTGCAGCAGAGGTGGGAAAGGGGCTGCGTGCCCCATCGCTGGTGAGCGTTGCCCATTGCTGCAGCCATGCTGGGATCGCCCACCCCGTCTGCATCCTCGGTGGGACACAGGAACCTGAGCAAACCGCTCCCTGTGACCTGCTGCGATCGCAGTTTGGAGAGGTGCAGGGAAAAAAAAGAGTCAGGATGCCATGAGCCACAAAGGAGGCATCACCGCATCTGTCACCGGGGTTCTCAGCCGTGCTCACGCCTCAAGGCAATGCCGCGGCATTTGGCTTCGCCTGTACTAACTCCCCGTCTAGGAGGGGAGAGGACCCAGCACATGGGGAGCATCTGCTCCAAACAACCTCCACCGCGTTGCAAAATGGGGGAACCACCCCGGATCTGAGCACCATGCGCTACTACGCAAATCCCATCCCACCCATCCCAGTACCGATCTCACGCTTCCTGGGATGGCAGGAAACCTGGAGCAGCTTGGCTCTGTGCAGAGATCTTCCTGTTTTGCACAACCCTGCTGCCTCTCCATACATTTCAGGGTTGCAGGAACTTCACGTGCCGCTGTTTGAGTCAGCAGGGGCCTGGCAGCCCTGGCTGCAGCAGGGAGATTTTTCCCAATCCCCTGGCTGCTCGCGCCAGCCCCGAGGCAGACGCTGCCGGTGCTGCAAGCACCGCATGGCCTGGTGCGGCTCGGCACGGTGTTAGGGAAGCCAGCAGCATGGCTGCACCGGGGCACCGGGCTCCTCCTGCTGATGGTGTCCAAGCCGGGGAGCCCCAGCGGGTCCTGGGGAGGGAGAGGTGCTGCGAAGCCAGCCTGTGCAGCGCTCCTTGCAAAAGAGAGGGGAATCAGCAGCCCAGCTGATGCAAGGAGAGATGCAGCAAGGAGGTTGCAGCAGCAGCTGTGCCAGGAGAGGAGCTGATGCCGGGCTGGGGTGGCACGAAAGATGGCTCTATCCCTGCAACACGGTTCTCTACCACCAAAACTTCCGTGCAACAAGATAAGGCTTTTGCCAAAACCAAACAGGCCCCGAGCCAGCTCCCAGGCTCCCTGGGATGCTCTGCTGTACACATCCCTCGCCGGGTGCCAAGCTCTTGAGGCCGGTGGTGCTTTCTCTGTTTGGGGTGCCTTTCCAGCTGGTGCTGGATGTCCTTGATGAGCTTTTCTGCAAAGGTGGCATCAAACTGGAGGAGCGGGGAAACCTGCCTGCGCTGAATAGCAAAATCCGCTGGCAACACTGTGACGCTTCTCCAGACGCTGCATCTAAATATAGACTCCTCATTTGTTATCATGCCTGCTGCTGGATTTGGTGCGAGAGGAGCCAGGGTGCTGCGCTGATGCTCCCCCTCGCCCACGGCTGCTGTCAGAGCTCAGCCAGGGTTGCAGTGGGATGCAGGTGACAGTGTGGCACTGCCACACAGCTGGGCGCACGTCCCAGCAGCCCCACCAAGCTCAGGCATCTGCAGCAGAGCCACAAAGGACCGCAGAGGAGAAAGTGGGGAAATTTGTGTCCCAGGCCATGTCGACAGCAGGATGGCAAAGCTGTTCCTCGCTGGGAGGGATGCCCTCTGCAGCACAGGTTGGTCGTTTGTCTGCGATCCCTCCCAGCTCTGCAGGACACAGCGTCCCGCAGGCGCAGCAGCTGCAGAAGGAGCAGCGCAGTTCTGCCGTGGTATCTGAAGGGGCCCACAGGCAACGCTGGCAAATCCCCGCAGCACGGCGCAGCTCTAAGCAAAGCAGCGGGGCGCGGCGGGCAGCACACATCCTGCGGAGGGACGGGACCGTCACGGCACAGCAGCCGGGCTGGCGAGACTGCGCTGTGCTCTGTCTGTGCTGAGGGGACCGGGACGGATTACAGTCCCAGCCCAGACGGAAAGCTGACGCCTGCACTGGGGTTTTGAAAATACCTCAGTGAAGCAAAGTGCCCCTCCTCCTCACGGTCAGCATCTGACCCAGCTCAGGTCTCGTTCCTCTGCTTGCATTGGCTTAAACAGGGTGCACAACATAATAAATACACCATGAGGCTTCTCCCTGTGTGTCTCCTGAGAAATGAGGCAGGGCTAGCGTGTTGGTGAAATGCCATGGGATTGCAGCGGCGGTACCGGGGCACCCAGCGCAGGGTGCTGAGCCAGCGCCCAGAAAGCAGGGTTTGTGCAGCTTTCCTGCCGATGAAATGCAGGTGTGCTTCCCGATCCAGCACAGCCAAGGATGCCAGCGCTCGATCTGGCTGCACTTACTGTCTTCCTGGGGCTATGGCTGAGGAGTCATTTATGGCAAATGCTCAGCTCATGCCAGGATTTGCTCCACTCTTGCACGTCCCTGAGGGAAGGAGATGCACCCCAATATTTGCTGGGGACCTGCACCCTCCTTGACTCCCTGCCAAAGTTCTCCTAAGGCACACAGATCACCGATGGGCAATGTGGTGCTGGCAGGACGGGGTGGATGCTCAGGGCAGGGGAGGATGGAGACCGCATCCCGCACACCCATGAGAACACCAAGTCCTGCCAGGCTTGGCCCTGGCAGCCGAAGGCAGACGAGGTACGGGCTGGAGCACCAGGGGTGAAGACCTGGAGGCCATCAAACACTGGCTGTCACCACACTGTCACACGAGGCTGTGAGCTGCTGTGCCACGGCACCGCTCCCCTCGCAGCACCCCCAGCCTGCCATAGGGATGCTTCCATGTCCCCAGCTCCTGCAAAAGAGCAGGGAGCTGTGCTCCAGCAAGTGCCACCACACACTGCACCGAGGGCTGCCCGCTTGCTGCCCCGGCCCAACACCTGGGAAAAACGGGTAAGAAAAGGGATGCGCTGCAAGTCAGCCCCTGCCCCGGCTGGGACGAGGCACTGCTGGCTGCGCGCAGCAGCCACCTCCTCCGCTCTTGGCGCCGAGTCCCATTGAGACGGGGCCAAGGAGGACGGGAACTCCAGGCATCCCGCGCTGCCGGACGGGTCACGCCGGGACACCTGTGCCCCCGGGCACGCCGCTGCCAGCGTTGCGGCCACGGCCACATCTCCTGCCCCGTGACCGCAGTGCCGGCCGGGGTCATGCGGCCGAAGGAAACACCCCCGGGTCCCCAGCCCCTCCAGCCTCCCCCACCTCCACCCCACAGGCTCGGGGTTCCGTGCACTCGCTGGGACCGGCGTCAGCCCCGTCTCGCATGCGGCACAAGCAGGCAGCTTTCCTGGCAGCAATGGTGGCAGCAAGGCCAGGCCACAGCCAAGGGGCTCGGGGACTGCTTCCCCTGCATGGGGACAGCGGAAAATGAGGGTGGGGAGCATTGTGCCCCGGCCTGGGCACCCCCTCCTCACCCTGCAGCGCATGTTCTGGGGTGAATCTGATCAGGCTGCAATAGCAGTGAAGGTGGCCTTGGTGCCCACTGCCCGAGCCACAGCTTATGGGACCAGGAAGCTGCGGGGCTTGCCCAACCCTCCCATTGCACACCCTCCTATTGCACACCCTTCCGTCCCACACCTCCCATCGCACACCCCAGTCCCTCCCTCCTTCCCTCGCCTGCCCAGAGGCTGCTGGAGGGGGCTGGCACGTGGTGGGAGTGACGCTGGCACCGGAGCATCCCNCTGCTGCTGGCTGCCGAGCTGGGCTGCCACAGGAACAGCCCAAGCCCCCAGACACAAGGACACTCACACCCCAGGCTGTCCCCACGTGGGGACAGGCAGGACGAGGCACGCAGCTCATGCAACGAAGCTGAAAAAGCCACCCAGTCAGGCCGCGCTTGGGAACCAGAGACGGGGGATATGCTTCGTCCCTTTTCCCCCAGTCTTACCGTCTTCCAAGCAACCTACAACACAGTTCATTTTTTCAGACTGCAGGGAAACTTGAAGCCGTCAGGTTCTCCCTGCACCCCCCTCGGGGTGAGGGGGCAGTTTAAATGCTTCGTTTCTCAGCCACACCTTTAGATGGCAATAGTCCATCTTTTGGGGGAGAGTGGATGCTGGGAAGCAAGCCCAGGCCAGAAGGACCAGCTCACAGGGCCAGGGGAACATCAGGGGACGTCCCTGTGCCTTCACAGGCTGCTCCCCCTGCTCCCCATGCCTGTGCCCAGGGACCGTCCCGAGCACGGGATTGCAGCAACCCTAGAAAGCCAAAAACGTGCTCGTTGGGGGACTTGTCCCTCTCTGGGCCAGCATCAGCTCCTGTCCTCCCCCAGCCCTGGGGCCTTTCCCCCGAGCTTGCAGGGGCACAAGTCCTCATGCTGCTGCTGGTATTTGGGTAGCAGGCCACTGAGTGCCGGGGACACAGAGCCAGGAGCAGCTGAGAAACACAGCCCTAAAATAAGAGTTGGCAGGAGGCAGACCCAGCTTGGCAGCGGCCACGGGACACACTCGAGGCAGGGATGGGGACGCATCCGGCCCCCTTAGAAGAGAGCAGGACAGGCAGCGGCACCCGGGTCCTGCTGTGTGGGGCTCCCACCCGTGTGTTTTCACCCCGGTTCTCCATCGGTGCACGGGTGTCCCCCCAGCTCAGCCCTGGCCCCACCACCGTGCCCCCCTGGGGCAGGTTTGCTGTGTAGGACTCCCAAAGCTGCCTGCTCCCTGCTGCTGCGGGCCAGGAGGGGAGCGCAGCTGCAGCTCGGCCGTGTCTGTCTGTCCGTCAGGATGACAGCAGCACGTGCTCCGGCCACTCTCCCATGGCTGCGAGCAAACACCTCCAGGACCCTCAGGGTCCTAGCATGGCAGCCGCAAGCTTGTCCCCAAGCTGTCCCCTTCCCGCTGCCACCCGCTACACCCCGAGAGCATCCCTGGCTGCATGGCGAGAGCGACGCCTGCTCTGTGATCTCCTCCTGCACCTCCAACAGCTCCTGCCCCTGGCTGTGCCTCAGTTTCCCCTCCTGGCCCTCGGGACAGGGACTCTGTTCCCACAGGAGGATGTCACCAACGCCTGCCAAGGGATTTGCAGCTCGCTGCCATGCCCGGCAGCCGGCTGGCATCCATCTTGGCTCCTGGCAGAGACTGAGCGCCGTCCTGGAGAAACCTCCGCAGAACTCGCATCCCGCGCCTGCCGCCCCAGCCCTGCTCGAGCTCCTTGCAGCTCCTTGCAGCTCCTCGCCCCTCGCCCCCTGCCCCGGCCACGGCCACGGCCCCATGGAGCACGTGGGGGGAGCGGCGCAGGGCAGCCAGCGCGGGGACAACCAAAGAAGGAAAGGAGCGGGACGGAGCCGGCGGGGCTCCCAGCCGGCACATACTGTAAAAGGAGTGGGAACGGGGACTGCAGGGCTCCAGCTCGGGTGGATTTAAGATGGCTGTGAGGCCGAGAGAAGGAGGTGGAGGAGGAGGAGGAGGACATTAACCCTGCCGGCACCATGCTACTGCCAGGGGCACTGCAACGGGAATGAATGGCAGGCTTCCCGAGGCTCTGCTTAACATCAGGTGCAGCGGTGTCCCCCCGACTCCCCCACAACAAAATGCAGCTGGCTGTGCTGTCAGGCCTTGGGGGATGCTGCCCCAAAGATGGACCACTGAGAGGAGGAAGATGAGGAGGAGGAGGAAGAGGAGGAGGAGGCAGCACGCGGCGGATGCCTGCAGGATGATGCCATGGATGTGACCATCATGGGTACAGGATGCTCAGCCTCAAAGCCCCCTTTAACACCGGCTCCCCTGTCCCTCGTGCTGCCCCGGGCAAGCTGCCCCCAGCACCCACACCAGGGCTTTGGGGCGCTCAGCAGCACCGGAGGGGCAGGAAAGGGGCACCCACGGTGCCACCCACCTGGCGCTGCCACCCCGTGGGTGGGCAGAAGGGCTGTGTGGCTGCTCTGCCGCCCTCCTCTCTCCCTGGGCACACGCACCTTACTGACTGCTTTTTTCCTGCTTAATTTTTTCCTGCTTAATTTTTTCCTTTAAAAACATCAGCTTTGGCCCTCCCTGGGTTTTATTGTTGGATTCATCAAAGGTTCAAGAACCCAGGCGCAGTGATTGGAGGAACAAAGGTATCGGGCACTTAACTGCAACTTCCTTTCTCTGAAATGTTTATTGGTCATTGACGTCAAGTAATTATTGAGAATTATTAATTAAGAAAGCATTTAAGAACATTGCTTTTGTTGAGGTTTTGTCATTACAATTAGTTTATTGGCCAACAGAAAAAACATCAGCCTTTCCAGTTGCTTGGAGTGAAGCAAAACTCCTGTAATTAATTTCCTTTTCCGCAGCAAGCCTTTTACTTTGACCCACCTTGGGGACTTGCCTTTCTCCAGGTGTGCCAGCCCCTGTGCTCCAGCTCGGAGCCAAGGGGACCTCAGGGAGGCCATTGGACGGGAACACGATGTCCCCTCCGGCTTGGCAAGGGCAAGCGTGCATGAGTAGCGGCTCTTTTCGGGAAAGCTCCCCGGGTGCCCCATCTCCTACCAAAGTGTTGCTCCCTTATTTCCTAGTGGGGCTGCCCCCTCCAGGGACGAATCCTGCTGGAGAAGCACCAGCCGTTCCCCGACCCTCCCCGTCCCGCAGGGCGCAGCCCCCGCTCAGCAAGTGGGTCAGCTAAATATAAATGGAGCAGCCCGAGCAGCGCCGGCACCAGGCACCTTCCTCCTTGCATCATCGCCACCCTAAAAACGATGGCCCCGAGACGGGGGCTGGCTCAGTCTGTGCTGTGGCAGACGTGAAACGCTGTCACGTCATCGAGGCACCGCTGAAACCGCCCCTCTGTAGCGATCACCCCCAGGCTCCCAGGCTGGCTGGGGCAGCCGCCACCGAGGGCGGGGGACACATGGGACCAACGTCCCCTGGATGGACGCTCCCAGGAGCCTGTTGCTGCAAACCATGTGCACAGTCTGCGCAGAACAGGCCCCCGGAAGGGAGATTTCCATTTCCATTTATTGAAAGCAGCCGCCTAAGCTCCCAAGCACACGGGCAGCAAGTTTGAACCCCATCATTAGGGTCTGGCAGCGCACCGCCCGGGCCCGTGGCGCAGGGCATGCCCATCCCGTGGTGAGCGCGCGTGGGTTTGGCCCGGAGGAGAGCGCTGGTGATCACCCTGAGCCCCAGCAGCAGCTGGACAAGCCCTTTGCAGTCTCCAGTTGTCCACAAGCGAACATCACCAGCCTTTCGCCCAGCCCGGAGGGTTGGTTATTAGGGAAAAGCACTCTAATGAGGCAGCTCATTAAACGCAGGAACGGATTAGCCCAGGAGCCAAGGAACTCTGTGACTGCGGAGTTCAAGAATAGGACAAAGCCGCCCTTCCCTTGCAGGTGCTGCGAGTCCTGCCTCAAAGCAGTGGGCTGAATAGCATGAAGCCTCCAAGTGCCTTCAAAGCCCTGCACCCTCCTAGGGTCTGCGGGAACTCTGAGGATGGATGATGGAGGGGAGGCAGGACCAGAGCTTGAAAGCGATGAAAACACCCCCTGAAATACAAGCGGAAAATGCCTACTCCGTCCCAGACAGTCAAGCTCCAGCGCTGCCTCCTCTACTCGGCGAGCACAATCCCAGCACCACTGGGATCCCAGCAGGGATGCTCCAGGGAGAAAGTCTTTGGCACGGCCCAGCCGCGCTGGACGGGAGCTCAGGCAGGGGCGATGTGGGAGGAGAGGCAAAGGCAAGCAGCGGTCACAGCTGGGGTCACCAGAGAAAAATGAACGCTGGAAAAAAAATCCCTCTCCGTTACCCACTGCAGGGAAGGGTTTGCAGATGGTCTCCTTCCACGGTGAAGGAATTGCTGGTGGATCGAGCCTGGCAAGAGGGCCCCGGGCTACCTCCAAGCCACCCGGGCATCAGGGAGAAGAGTCGGGCCCGTGCGATCGCTGTTATGAATGAAGGTGGGAACAGAGCTGCTAAAGATAACTTTGTGAAAAGGTACTATTAATAGCAATACTATAGGGTTCTTCACTTTTTTTTTTTTTTGCATTCTGCAAGGCTCTCTCTGGGATGGGCAAGCACTGATGGATCAGGCCCTGCCACAACTCCAGGAAAGCGACGGCACGGGCGTGTGCGGGGGCACGGTGGGCACCCGGCAGCGAGCTGCAGCCCCCAAGGAGCCAGGACGAGCAGCGAGGGGCCGGCAGCCCCGGGAGCGAGCCCACCGCCCGCGATGGCCGGAGGATCCCGCGCGGAGGCCGCGGGCGAGGCCACTGCCACGCTGGTTTCCATGGCGACTTCAGCACCCGGCGCGAGATGGAGATGACGGGATCAGCTGGGAACGTAACCGAGCGGAGCTGGCACCCGACGCCTGCCACAGCCAGCGGCATGGCCCCGCCGGCCGGCTCGCACAGGGCAAAGCCTGGGAGCCTCCGGGCACCTGGGTCCCCCTCGTGCTGCCCGCGGGTTGTCCCCGTGCAGCGGAGCCTGCCCATCCCGCCGCTCCCTCCCCGATGCCCAGCCCCATCCCTGCGCTGTGGCACCGGGCTGGTTCTGCGCCCCGGAGCTGCTCTGCCACTGCTGGTGGCCGCGGGGATGACTCCTGGTGGCACCGCCTCAGAGCACACGTGTGCCATCGCAGCCCGGCTTGTGCGACCTGGCACCGGGGCCGGCGGGGCAGCAGCGAGCTCCCCTCCAGCTACAGGAGATGCTGGGGCTGAGCCGGCACCCCGGGGCTCCCCGGGACACCCCAGAGCAGTGGGAGCCGCATGCCACAGCTCAGGACTCTCCCAGCTACCACGGTCCCCAACCCAAAAAGCCACTGGTGCCTGCTGAGGAGCACTTCCCCAGGGTCCCTTGCCAAGCCACCACGCATGGCGGCTGCTTTGCGGGCCCCGGTGGGAGCCGCGTCCCCCCCACCGGGCTCCCGCCATCGCCTTCTGCCCACGTGCGGGACCCTGCAGCACACCCTTTTCATACAGCAGTGCAATTAGCCTTGCTGACCCCTGAAATCCTCAGCCTCGCTAAGCAGCCATGCATTAAATCCCAGATCCAAGAGTGGAAATAGACTTCGTAAAAGGCTTATGGCCCTATTTATTACATTTTACGCATGACGGAGTCCGACAGCACAGCTATGGCGCTGCAGTCGGCGCTGGCTCTGCCTTCATGCTGAGACAGGCGGACAGACGGACAGGAGGGGTCTGGAGCAGGCAGCAGAGCCTTGGCGGGTGTCTTCTCCTGGCTGGGATTGGGTTGCCAGCTGAGTGCTCCGGCAGACACAGGCAGGCAGGGATATCGATCTAGATGAAAGCTAACACCGCTCTCAGGGATGGGTAACCGTATCTGCTGCACATTTGTATTCCTCAGAGCAGGGCGGGATGGTTTCAGCCATCTGCCGGAGCAGCTCTGGGATCCTGGGGACGCTCCAAGCCCTCTGCCCGGCTCTGCACCGTGCTGCCACCTCCCACTCAGCAAGTGCAGCTTCTACCTGCTCTACTTCACCTGCACGCTGCTAGGGCCCAATCTCCGTCGGGTGAGCAACACACTGCGGAGGAGGGCGTCTCCAAAACTGCTTTCTCCAAATCCAGGCCGCCTTCCCCTGCTGGGCAGCTCACGCCCTGGCAATGAGTGCAGAGATGAAGACTCAAAACCTGAGGGTCCCACAGGAGGCAGCCTGGTGCACCTGCAGCAGCCCCGCCACGCCGCAGCGCCGGCCGGGAGCCCAGGTCTCAGTGCTGCAGAGCGTGGTCGGGCACGCCAGGGTGCCCCTCTGTGTGCTTGTGGACCTGCAGAGCCTGGGGAGCACAGCACGTGCCCCACGGCCCAGGTTTCTGGGACAGCAGCGTGCCTGGACACAAACACAGCTCCCCGCTCCCTGCGGAGGGACCCACGGCACCCTCATGGCAGGGCAATCAGAGCCATCGGGAGACAAAAGCCACGTGCATCTCTGGGAAATTAAACGTCCCCCAACACTTGGTGTGATGTACAAGTCCTGCTGGATCCCCAGGTAACACAGAGAGCCCCGCCACGCCACGTGGGCGACTTACTGAGCTGATCAGGCAACTCAGGGCAAATCCACCCCGAGCGCTGCCGCTGAAGGCAATGATGGACCTTGCGTGTGTCAAGAAGCAGAAGCAGGTCCAGCAGCTGTGCACAGCGCCCGGCTCCTGCCCCGCGTGTGGCTCTGCCAAGCACACGGGACCCATGCGAGTCACGAGTGGGTGCTGGTGATGCTCTGGCAGATCGCTCTGTCGCATGTCACGACAGCGGCGGGCTCCTCGGCGTGGCCAGGGGGCAGTCACAGCCCCATGTCCAGGCAAGGACCAGCAGGACCGTGTGAGGACAGCCCTGACAAGGGGAAATTGTGCTTGTAAGGTGTGCTCGGCTTGGCATTTCAAAGGGGCAGATCACACGTCTTTCATTAAACGAGCTCAGAGGACTTTGATGTCTGCAGTGCCCCACGCACCTAAGGACAGAAAGACCTTTGCTCTTCTTGCCTTTCCTTCCCGCCTGCCCAGCCCCGTGTCACGCTCTGGGGCTCTGCTCCAGCAGCCCTGAATTATCACCCCCAGGTGCCTTGGTCCCTTTTGCAGCACAAGACCTGGAGGTTTTGCCCTGCAGCTAAGCTCTGCTCCGTGTGTTTTGGAATCCAGCTCCTTCCTCCAGGGGAAGCTAACAAACAGCATGTTTGGGCGTAGATGGGCTCCTGCCTCAAAAGGCACTGAGGCGTTTGGAGGAAAATCTGTGGGTCAGATGCCAGCAGGCTGCCTGCTCCCCGCCACCCTGGCTGCAGCGAGCTCTGCGCGGCCCCGGGAAGCTGCGAGCAGTGGCAGGGGAAGAGCCGCAGGGCTTTGCGGGAAGAGGTTCGAACTCGCCCTCGTACCCATCCACAAAGGTCCCAGCCCCTCCGCTGCACTCTCAGGCTGATCCTCCCACAAGAGCGGCTGCTATATTTAGGTATCTAAATGAGACAGAGTGGCTGTTTCCAAAAAGAGTTAGTTTGGGTTACATAAATACAGAGAGAAACTCGAAAGGTCCTTAGAGCGCCGCAAGCGAGCAGCAGAGCCGGGGACAGTCCCCGCTCCCCGTGACCTGCCTTTCATTTCTGTCGGACTCGGGGAAGCGCTGCCAGGCCCAGGTCGGGTCCCCGGGACGGGCGGGGAGGCTGGCACCTGGCGAGCGCTGCGGGCTGACGCAGGCGGCCCAGGCAGGTGGCTCCTGGAGGCAGCCTCTGCACCAGCAGCAAAGCAGGGGCAGCACCCGGGGGCACCCACCCTGCCCCGGGGCATGGCCCTGGCTGGGACCACTCTGCTCGCCACGTCCCCGAGCTGCACCTCGCCATGCCGGCACCTCGCCATACCAGCGTGGCTCACCGGGACAGGAACCCATCCCCGCGGGCAGCGTGACCAAAAGCACACGGAGGAGCAAATTGGAGCGAGGAGGCAGCCCGAGCACTGCAGATCAAGCAGCAAACAAACCGAGCAGCTCCAACCCTCCCTGTCTGTGCTTGTCCTAACAGTTCCCTGTGACCTCCCACCCGGCTCAGGGGCTGGCTTCCTTCCTCTTGCATTGACTTCCACATCCCAAAGACTCTGGCCTGGCGAGGAGAGGAGACGCATGCATGAGCGTGTCCCCTGCACCCACTGCTTCGCACCCCAAACCTGTGGGGCTGCAGCTGCCCCTGCTCCACCCCGAGCTGAACCCGGAGCCAGTGCCAGCTCCCGGGGGTTTGTTTGCTGCAGTCACCCGAAAAGCAGCCTCAACACCAGCACTGTTTGGTAGCACGCACGAGGGGAGTTTCTGGCAACGTGCACCAAGTGCTTTCATTTTCAAAATATATATAAATAGGCATATGTATTCCTTCCTAAAAGGTCGTTGACAGCAAGAAAAAAAAAAGCAGCTCTAGCACCATCCAACCTCTCAGACTGAGAAAACCACACAGTTTTCATAAGACCCAATTGCTCTTATCTGAGTAATTGGCTTTAGCACCCAAAAAAACCATGTGCCGTTCTCCTGGTGGGGCCCACATATACACAGAAGCTTCCTTTTTAAGAAATACAGTTGCAATTTTTTCTTTTTGTTATTAGCACGGTAGTTCGTGACTACCTGCGTGCAAGGAGACACGATGCTGGCTGGTTTAAACCTTCAGCTCCTACCATGCAGAGCTCTGGGGCTCGCGCTGTCCAGGGGAGGGCTTAAAAGTCCTGCAGGAGCGTGCCTCTGAGCCGCGCACACCTCCCGCGGGCAGGGCTGCAGGCCCCGGGCAGGGACAGGGAAGGGAAGCAGCTCAGCGGCTGTGGTTTAAAGGGAGCCGGCAGCAACGCAAAGTTTAACCAGCTTAAAGCAAAGGGCCATGAAAGTCGCAAACATTTGCGCTGAGGCTATGCAAGTCCCGGGAAATCAGGAGACAGGCACCGGGGCTGGAACAAAGTTCAGCCCCGCGGCGCTGGGTGCCAGGCGAGCAACCTCTGCGGGGCAGGAAAGGGCACCGGCGGCTGTGCTGGAACAAAGCGCTGCTGGCCCCGCCGCGCTCCCCCTGTCCTGCTCTGCCCTCCGGCCCCTGGTGCTGGGGTCGAGCAGAGAATCGCCCCGCGAGGGTTTGGGGCGGGCTGCCCGCACGCAGCCAGCGGCACTCCCTCACCTGGCGTAGCGCAGGGACCTGGGAAGCACGCGTCCTGCCTGGAGAACGTGTGAGGAACCGCAGGACCGCAGCTGCTTTACTTCCAGCGGTGTCCTGGATGATGCCACCGGCACCCGCATGCAATGCTCGTAGAGCAGCAAGGAAAGCCGGCTCCTTCCCTGCTTTGGCCTTCAACGGGAGCCGTGTGAGCGCGATGCTGTACACCTCTGGTGTAAAGTTGGCACAGCTGCTGCTCCAGCTGCAGCCAGGGCTGCTCCCTGCTCCGACCCAGCCCTGGCTGCCCCCTGTGCACTCAAAGTGTCGCGGTGGTGTCCCCACAGCTACATTTGCACTTTCGTCATAAAAAAAATCAACATAACCCACTCCGACCTAGGCACGTTGGCTAACAGCAAAGCGAGGACGGGCTCGGCAAGCAGGCTGCCAAGGCTGGGGGACACGGAGCACGCTGCCCGCTCCTGGCACCGCTCCCCTGCACCCCACCTCTGCCTGCCGAGGGCTGCTCCAGCCGCGGGTCCCCTTGCCGCAGGACAGCCAGGTCCCCAGCTGTCACTTGCAGGCGGCGAAACTCGCAGCCCCCCCTCATCCGGGCAGGAGGGAAGAGAAGAATCGTGATGAGAGGCAGCTGGGCTTCCTGCTGGCTGCAACACACCGCCGGCTGCCCGGCACGCTGCTCCCACCACGCTGCAGCCCCAGCTCGATCCCCCCCCCCACCTTCTCCCCTCCATCTCCGCCCCTCACAGGATTTCCTTGCTCTTGATGTGCACGAAAATTAGGAAATAAGGGCTCCTCAGGGACTAGGTGGGGAAAGCAGCTTTCGGCAGGGGGAAAGGATGACATGTCCCACCCCCCCTCCTGCTGCCCCATCTGCCTGGGTCGAATGGGGTCCTGCAAGCTCCCCGAACAATGGCCGGGGAAGCAAAGCGACGGCAGCAGTGAGCTTTCTGCAAACTGAAACAGGAACCGAGGTGTCTGACCAGCAGCGCTGGCTCAGCAGAAGGGGCTGTTTCAGCCAGCATGCTCCCCGCCGCTGTGGGCAGCCAATTCACAGCGCAGAAGCAGCGCAGAGGAAGAATTTAGAAAATGCATCGCAGTAAAGATATGCTGCCCTGCAATCATACTCGCTGCAAGAGCTAGAGGCAGTCGTTTTATCCTCAGCCACCTCAGCACAAAAACATCCATATAAAGCATGTAACGCTGCATCCCAGGGGAAGAGAGAAGTGTCACATCAGCCCTCCCAGCCACCGGGGTCTCTCCTACCCCAGCCCCCAGCCCAGGGACTCCCCCTCTGCTCCCTGCCAGAGAGGAATCACAAGCGTGGCCCCTCGTGGGGTGGGGAGGGTGCAGGAGGGACGGGCGGTGCACGTGGGAGGATGCAAGAAGCCGCTCTGCTGCTTCAGCAGGGTCTTCGCTGCGCTCCCACAGCATGCCCCGCTGAGGAGCATCCTCCCCGCAGCGCGCTCCTCTCTCTGGGTACTGGGCAGTGGGGAGGTGCCCAGCGCCCGCCGCCTTTGTCTCGGGACAGCGGGAAGCAAGATAAGCAAAGCATTTTCCCTAAGCCCCACACATCTGCCCAGGAGCCAAGAGTGATCAAAGGTTAGTCTGGCTACTGGATGGGGCCATTGCATGCAGCCCCTGGGGCTGCGCCAGTCTCCGCACCCCCACCAACAGATACTCAGGATGCTGACACTGCATTGGGAACCCCCCGGGGGGTTTCCAGCTCTTACAGGGCCAAAGGAGATTTCTAGCTTTTATTTTTCCTTGGCTTAATTCTGACATGAACCAGTTTAATGCAACGATTCGCAGCAGCAGCTCAAAGCCGGTCGCTGCCTTCCGCCTGGGGAGGCGCAATGAAACGGAGCCGAGCGAGGACAGCGCTGCCGAGACCGCGAGCGCTGCCAGATCCGTGCAAAGTCCTTGGCATTTCTTGGAAGGTCCCATTATAAAAAAAAAGCAATGAATAAATAATAATTTGCGCGATCCCATGGCTGGAGCTCAGGAAAAGTGCTGAAGAGCAAAACAGCCGAGCGATAAGCGGAGGAGAACACATTGGGTGGACCATTACCTGGGTGCCAATGGCACAGGAGCGTGGCTGCCTCTGGAAGTAGGTCATTTTACCTCCCCTAACCATCCACGCCATTAACTTTAACCTTTAGTCTCTGGCTCGTTACAACTCTGATTGTCGATGAGGGGCACCTGCATCCCTGGCACGGGGTGCAAGCAGCGGGGCATCCCCTCGCCCGCACCCCGAGAGCGGGCGGATGCCCGCTCTCGGGGTGCGGGCGAGGGGATGCCCCAGCCCATGTCCCCATGCAGGCAGCATGCAAAGTTCCCCCTCTGCTAAATCGCTTTCGTTCTGCCAAACCGTCACGAGAAATATAAGCCTGCACGGGGTTGCCATGGAGCGGGGCTCAGCCGCGGAGCGGGGGCCTGAAGCGGATTCCTCTGACAAATGCAGACTCCTCTTGCCCCGTCTCCTTGGTGGCAGCATGCTCGGCAGAGCCTTATCTTTGGGGACAGCCCCTTCCCGGGGTGATGGAAAGCCCAATGTTGCTTTCCTAGGGCGTGCAGGCCCAGGAGCGCGCTGCAGGGACAGTGCCCCTTGCCTCGGTGAAGCCACGTCCCCAAAGGCACGGGCAGGCAGAAGGAGCAGTGGCTTCGGTGGCTTTTGTCCCAAATGCACAGGCTGTCTGTCCCCTCACATCACCTCTGACCTGGCCAGATGGGTGATGTCCCCAAGCTCCCACAGGTGCTGGCCTGGGGAAAGCGCATCCTTGCCAGCGCACTGCCTGCTGGCAAAAGTCAGTGTGGGGCTCTCCTGCGACTGTGTGCCACCACGAGCCAGTCCCCAACCCCGCCAAGGGAAAAGCACAAAACGTCAGAGCCTCACAGGTGTCCGTGTCCCCAGCCCTGCACCACGGGCCATGGAGACCTGCTCCTCAAAGTGAAGACGGGGCTTTGGGGAAGGAAGGGCATCCCGCAGCCCCAGGACATTTTTCATTTTCAGCTGACAGCACTTAAGTGCCGGAGCAAGCAGAGTTTCTAACTACAAAGAGGCTTTTGACATTGGAAAGGTTAATGTGGGAGAGAAATCAGTCTCTTTCACAAAGCTCCCTTTGCTCGAGGCACGAGGTTAAGACCTTAATTATTCACCTGTTGGAGAGGTGCCTTTCCATTACGGCATGAGACCAGGGAGGGGATGTGCAGGCAGGGCGGAGGGAATGGGCAGCGTGGGGTCCTGCTGGGGTGGGAAGGACCTGGTCAAATCTGGGCCTGGAAGCAGGCGGCTCTGCACACAGGCTGTCCCAGGGGGGCGGCTCTGAGGCCAGCCCTCCTTCCCCCGCGGCTCCAGCAGCACGCCGCGCTCTCCGTCTCCCGCACCCACATCTGCAGCGCGCACGGCCATGGGGGTCCCGCCTCACAAACGAACCGGCACCAACTGCCACGCTCAGCGACCGCAGCACAGCCCGACCGCGGCACCCGCAGAGGCGAGAGCATCACCGGCCTCGGTGGCACGTGGCCCCGCGACCCACGCTGCAGCCGGGCTGCAGGGACGGGCTTTGCCCTGGCCCTTGGGCTGCCTCCATCGTCCAGATCCCACCGCACGCAAAAAAAGCAGAATATTGGGCTGCTCAGTGAGGACTATGGAAATTAGGGACACGTATCCACTTCATTACTAACAATACCAATCCACCTGATGCACCTCTGCTCAACCGAGGGCTTCAGTGTGCTTTCTGCACTCATCAGTGGATTAAGCTGTTAGCAGGAGGCTGAGAAGTTAAAGAGGGAATATAGTATTTCAGTTCATGCGATCTTCAAGCATCTCTCTGAGAAGCAGCCTGTTATTGTTTTTTTTTTTTTTTTCCCCCGCTGCACTTCGTTTAGGGTTTTCAAACAAATCAAAGCCATAAGAGTCCAATGCTCCTGCCTCTTGCAGGGGTGCTGGGACTGGTGCCCCCCCCGCGGCGCACCCCGCAGAGCTGCGTGGCTGGCACCTCCAGCGCCCAGTGCCACCGGGCAAACCAGCTCCAGCCAGCCTGATACCTCTGAGCGGCGGAGTTGCACAAAATGGATTAAATAGGCCCAGAAATGGCACATCTTGAGTTGCTGCGAAACAAAATCACTTTCTGCTGTTGTTAAAAAGGAAAAGGGGGTGGCAGGAAAAAGGCATGTATCGAGTGAAAAACCCTGATTTTCCTTCTGTAGCAATGCAGGTACCACGTGAATCATCGCTGTCCTCAATATGTAAATAGAGGTTAGCAGGCACCCTCAGCACAAGCCCATACAATCAAGGGACTGAAGCAAATACCCACGTTAAACCTTCTCTGTGCATCTCCTCCAGAGCCCTCCCGAGGGTTCCTCTGCCAGAGAGGAAGGGGTCACCTGGCACCTGCCCGCACCGAGCTGCGCCCTGCCCCAAACCCGCTGCGAGAGGAGGGGTTGGGGAGGAGAGAGCAGGAGAGACAGCGGGGAAAGAGTCAGAGTTCCTCAAGATTTCCACAGAGGAAATGGGTAATGTTCATGATCTCATGGCCTCCTGACATTGTAGCCTCTTAGGATAATCTGATCCCGTGCTGGAACACCGGGGACTTTGCAGAAGCAGCTTTTGGGCTTCATTGAGAAGTCAGCAACCCAGTTGTAAGCAGAGGCTCGTACAGTAGTAATGGGGAGAGACGTCAGAGGCGAGCCTGGGGCCCGCCTCTCATTAGGAGTTCTGAAGAAAGCATGTGACAGCACCGGGCTGGAGCCTTCCCGCAGTTTCATCAGAGGTTAAGGTACAAGCACAACACACACTTACAACTTCAGTCCTTTCCTAAGCAAATGTATGCAAATCATACCTGGGGGGGCTTTTTTCCCCCCTCTCTTTTCCTCCGTTTCACTCCAGCCTTTAACCCTTTTGTGCACATGGGGGACAGAGAGGAAATGCAATTATCTAAAGCAGCCGCTACGCTGTAGAACAAACACAGGCTGCATACCACTTCTGAGGGAACCTGCAGCAGTCTGCACAGATCTATTTGCTGCTTGTAACATTATATACCCAGCCGACATCAGACTAACACTAACCCTATGCGCTTACGTACACTGCTCTCTCCAACACAGTGCACATATGGGAGAGGGAGAGAAAAAGAGGGGACAATCACAGCAAGCTTTATTCATGAGATACCATAAAAATGGCTTTATTTCATCGCAAGCCATTTCACAGTCCCAAATTTTGCAGGGGATATTCACAACATGGTGGTTTTGCACCAGAGAAGGATGACACTTTGCAAGATTTGTTTTTTGTTTTTTGTTTTTTCCCTTAACAGTCCCCTTTTGGAATAAGATTCCTGGATTGAAAAATCAAATGCTGACAAAAAAAAAGTAAAGCAAAACAACCCTTCAGATGTGTGCTGCAATCACACGAGCTTTTCACTTCATTTTAAAGACGCAGACAACAGGCAGGTTATTGCTGGGAAGCAGAGCCAGGAACTTTCACCTGCCTAGAGAGTAATTGGGATGGTGGGAGCTGCAGCCTTTCTGAAATCCTTCGCAGGGATGACATCCCACAAAACCAGCCTCCTTTCTCTAGCCAGCATTTCCCCCAGCAATAATAAATCCTTCCAAGTCAGAAAACACGAACTGCTTACAAAATCCTCTCGGCCCACTTCTCACCCTTCCTGACCCTTCTTCTGTAATCAGCCTGTCATCAGCTCTTCGTTAGCAGCCAAAGTCACCACCCGCCGCTCTGCCCCCAGCAAAGTGCCCGTGTCCTGTGCCAGGCTGGCGCGCTGAGAGCTGGTGCGTGCAAGGAGAGGCGCCGGGACCACACCAGTCTGGCTGGTGGCAAGACCTGCCTGGTTCTGTCTGGCACACGCACCGGGGGCAAATCTGATTTACCAAGTCTTGGGATCTTATTTGTTTGGAACCCAAACAGCAGGATTAGTCCCGGGTCCCCCCCC
>VXAA01001765.1:1588166-1604327 GCA_013399115.1 Anseranas semipalmata | reverse complement strand
CATTACAGTGAGCATCTTGCCATCACCTGCATTGCTTTCTGTCCCAGGTTTTGAGGCATGCACATGCTAAAAGCCCTATTAGAAATAATTGATGATGGGACCCAAATCTCATGGATGTTCTATTTACTTACCCACAGCAATTGCATGGGAAAGAGCAGGGCTTGGCAGCACAGCCTGAATTAGCTGATATACAACCAGCTGAGTGGCAACACCTGCAGCCTAATGGGTCCAGACCCTTAAATCCCATCAGATGGCTCAGATGGGCCTGCAGGAGCCTTATGTGCCTAAATGGCTGATGAAGCAAAGCCACGTGGAGTGATCTAAGTGGAGAAGGATGTGTTGCGCTCTGCTGGCTGAACAGAAGGTATTTCTTCCTCCAGCAGGGAAGCCTTGTTGCCCATCAGCTTTCTCACCTTGTTCTTGTTTCAAAGGCTGTTTCCCAACTCTTTGGCCTCCCTTTGGTTTGGGACGTGTCATCAGCACTGTGCAACGCAGCCCCATTGGATTTTCCTGATGACCCTGAGCCTTGCACCAAAAGATGAAAGCATGTCCTGTGTCATATGGATGGCGAGAGCTGGGGCAGGGGCGGCTGGGCTGCTGGGGTGGGAGAAAGCAAGAGAGGAGCTGCCAGCAGCTCTTCCTCATGCTGCTGTGCTTTATTACTAATTCCTGCTACGAAGCAGTGCAATGGTTGCCCAAGGTGCTTTTCAAGCTGCTCCACCAGGGGTGAAACTTCTCTTCCCCTCAGTGCGAGGTCTGGGCCCAGAAACACTGCCCCAGCACGCAGGTCCGCTACGCGTGGCTGTCATGGCACAGAGCGCCGCGCTCCCAGCCCACGCTGCACGGACAGGAGGGGTCCGGGGCAAGAAATTGCTCTGGGGCACATACGATGTCTTGCAGACCTGGGCTCAGATTCCCAGCTGACGCTGCTGGGGGTGACCTGGAGCACGCCCCCCCAGCCCCTCCTTTGCAGGTGATACACGTGCTGAACGCTGCAGAGAGCTTTCCCCATCGGGGTGGGGGGAAGCAGGACCGGAAGACCTCACAATAAAAGTAGTCTTTCGGGAGAAATTTATCAAACAAAAAGTGAGGTTCTCGTTCAAGTATCTCGTGATTTCCTTTACACGAGCTGTACTCAAATAGGAAGTAACCATTTGTGGGAATTACTTGTAAAAGGTTGTTCTAAAATCAAGCCACCATAGGCTTGTGTTTGAGAAACACCTTTTCTCTCCTGGCTGTGCATGCAGGCACAGTTCCTCCCCTGGTGCAGGGGCACCAGAGGAGCATGAGCAAAGCCAAGCCAAGCCCAGCCTGCACTGGCTGATTTATCCTCTATACAGGGCTTCTCGCAGCCGGGCTGACGAAACTGGATAGGGACGATTGGGGACAGGCTGCCCTTGTGCCAAGAGGGGACCAGAGGACAGCCCAGAGGGAGCGAGACGGGGGCACCTTGGGGAGGAGGACTTGCTGCTGGATCTGTCCCTGGGTTTCAATGGGATCCTGGAGGACGAAGTACAGTAGCTCACGTGGCTGCAAGTCAGTGTTAACATGCTCCGCTTCTGCTCTTGGCTGCTCTGGACTTCTGCAGAGTCCAAGCGCTTTTCCGTGCCGGTTGGTATTTTTCACCTATAGAACAGAGATCACAGCACTTCCCCGTGCCCCAGCGCTGCTGGGAAGGTGGCTGAATAAAGTTCATAAAGGGCTTCGAAAGCTGCAGGAGAGAGGCAAAGGAGGACAAGGTGTTACAGCTGGTATTGTTCCCACCTCCTTAGAAGTCAGTCATGTGGTGGCCGCAGAAATACCCGTGGTGGCACTGGGCGCGTGCTGCCCATGGTACTTTGATGCAGCAGTGGGAATGGGATGTTACATTTGCCATGTACACGCACCCTTCTCTTGCTGCATACAGAGCAACAGTGCAGTTTCACTATTAATTGCTCATGACTTTCCTTCTAAATCAAAACCTGAGTTTTGCAAGTGGAAGAGCTGACAGAGCTCGAGGTCCTGCTGCTTTTTATAAGCAAAGAGGTGTCAGCCACAGTAGTGCAGAAATCAGCCCTCTGCCAGTGCAGATAGGCCTTCCTCCGGCTGCTTTGTCCTTCAGCCCAAGCCAGTGTCCCCGGAGGAGCTGAGTGCCCCACAGAAATGGGACATGCCATCCCGCGGCACGGTCAGAGGCGCACCAGCGGCACCTGAGAAGGGAGAGCCGAGGGTGCCCTTAGCTGGGAAAGGACTCTTCGGTCTTTCTACCTCTCATAATCTAAGGCAACAGAGATTTCCTGATTTACCCCAAGGAAAGGGGCACGCAGCTGAGGCCATCTGCAAGAGGACGAGCCTCGCAACCTTCTGGTGGCCAGGAGCCGCGTGGCTGGGCGTGCTGACCCCCCCTGCGCCCACCCCGGCTGTCCCCGGGTGCTGGGCCCGGGGATAACATTACCTAGGTAAACTATAACAAGGAAAAATCTGCAAACGCCCTTTCAGAGCAGCGGAGAGGGAGCCGTGTCATTGGGCCGGCGGTCAGGAGGGGACGAGGGCTGAGCGTGCCCTCAGCCTGCCAAAGGCCGAGAGTGGGACCCAGAGCGGAGCCAATGAGCGGTGCTGGGGCCGGAGACACCCCGCGCTGCGCCAGCGCCCGCCTTCGGGCTCGGGTTTCAGCTGCCTCTGTTTGTGGACCTGAAAATATTGGGAGGCCTGGGCGGCGCAGGGTGAGAGGCAGCGGCAAGTGGGGCTCCTCCGGGTTACGACACGCGGCCCCCACGGGACCTCGCCGGCCCCCTGCGCAGTGACACGCTCTCCTCGTCACCAAAATTAAATGCAGCCCGGGGCTCCCAGCTGGGCGGGCAGGACTGCCGTGCTGGTGGCCATCCCGTGGGGGATCGGGGAAGGGGCTCTGCGCCGGGCCGGCGGGGTGAGCTGGGGGCAGCGGGCGGGAGAGCGCTCCCCAGGCTCTGCCAAAGCCCTCCCACGCTGCGAGCTCCATTCATGTGGGCTGCGAACGGCAGGCACAGCTCCCACGGGGCGGGCTGGCGATGCCGTGCCCCCGCGTTGCGCTGGGTTTCCCCGCTGGGCTCCTTTCCACGAGCTGTGCTGCTCTTCCCCCGAAGCCCTGCTGGGCTCTCAGCTTAGCGCTGTGTGTCAGCAGGAGGCACCAAGCGCAGGGACCCAGCATCGCTTGTCCTCTGCGCTTTCCGTGTCCGATGGCTCCTGAGCAGCCATGCTCACCTGGGAGCCCCCACCTCCTCCTTCTCCTTTGCATATGCAAGGCTTCACGGCCAGCGAGGAGGGACTGGAAATGCAGGGGAGGATTCGCATGGCGCACAAGGGACAGACGTCCCTCCTGCCCTGTGGCTCTGCTTGCTGCAACTCCTTCCCTGCAGCAGAGACAGGAATGGAGCTGCTCTGGCTTTGGCAGAGGCTGGCTCCAGTCAGCCTAATTTTGCATCCTGCCCTTCTCCAAACCTGCATCCTTGCACATGCTTTGGAGCTAAAGTCAGGCCGTTATTGCAGAGGAAACGTATGGAGAGAGAAACGTGGTGACAAACAAGTAAGAAGGGGTTGAGGATTAGCTGTGGAAACAGATGGGAATTTCCTGGAGCGAGAAGCAGAGCCAAGGAGGGCAGGGAAGGCTCCTGTGCGATGGCTCATGCTGCCCACCAGCTGCAGGAGCTGCGGGAGGAGACCAGGATGCCCATTGCCTCCCCATGGCGGTGCCGGTGACTCACTTCTCTGCGGGAAGCAGCGCACAGCAGCTGAGGCTGCTCCCTGCTCCGGAGCCCTCGGCACCGCACACCGGAGCCGACCACCAGTGGGGACAGCAACCTGTCCTGCACGGGGACAGCAGCTCCGCGGAGCCCAGGGCACTCCGCTCACCTCACTGCCCTGGGAAGAAGCTGGGGCTGCCCGTCGTGTGCTGCCTTGCATCCCGATGCAGGGAGCCAGGCCTTCCCGTTGCCGTCTGGGCTGGAGATCGCCGTGCACGTCCCCTTGAGCAGCTTGTGGAGCACTAACAGCGGGAATCTGTTCGCTTGCAGGTTCCGAAGGGAGCCGTGCCATACGGTACGTGTCCCTCCTGCTTATTCTCTCAATCCAGCTGAACTCCAGCTCTCGCACTGCGCTTACAGTGTCTGTCATATCCCATCGATGTCACCCCGCTGTCCCTGCCTCGTCTCCGCCGGGCTGCCCATGGCCCCAGTGGTGCTTCTTGGCCAGTCGCCGCCTGGCAGGTCCCCTCCGTCCCCATCGCCCTGCCGCCAGCCCTGCGAGCGCCTGCCCCTCCGCCTTCCTCCCCGGGAGGCCCTTGGAGGGCAGCGAGGCCGGGGCAGGGGCTTGGGGCTGGGTGTGGAGGCAGCGGGTGCTGATGGGGCCCTGCATGGCTGCTCCTCCTGGCACCTCAGCATCGTGTCCCTGGACAGGAGACGCTTCAGCTCCAGCCAGCTCTATAAATAAAATCAGGCTCTTTTATCCCGCCAAATAAGCTCTCATTGATTTTACCGATTCCTCCTCCTCCCTCCCCTGGTCCCTTTGATATGTGGAGTCAGCTGCGGAGCTCTCGGAGCAGTCAGCCTGGCGGGGAATATGCCACCCCCCCCCGGAGATAGCTGCTCTCCCCTGGTTTTTGCTCACGCTGCTGGAGAAGAAGCAGCAAAGCTCCCTGGTGGAAGTTTGCCGGCTAATGATTTATTCATCTCCTCCTGACAGTGCCATTGCCGGCAGTGAGGGAGCCCCAAGCCCTGCACCACGGGGAGGAGGATGGGGAGCTCGGCTTGGGGTTTCTTGCCGTGGCCGAGGGAGCTCGGGGTGAGCTGACACACGGCTTCCTCCTCCGGCTGCTTCGGCTGCAGCTCTGCCGGCGGCTGATAAGGGGCCAGCCCAGGGGTGCTGTGTCCCCACCCTGGCCAGGGCTGCGGTCCCGGGGCACTGCCCGCTCCCACGCAGGCGATGCCAGCCAGGGGCTGAGCCCCTCGGCCAGGCCGTGTGCGAGCGCTGCTTGCTGCAAGCAGTTATTCTGCACAGAGCAGCTCTCCTGCGCAGAGACAGCTAGCAACAGAAATAATGCAGCAAAATCACAGCTCACACTGCCTTCCTGCCGCTTGGAAGTGTCTAGAGAGCTTAAAAAGCTGCAGGATGCTCTCGTTCCCATCCTTTTCTCTGCTATCTTCGCCACTCGCTGACTGTGCTTCGGACCCCCCTTTCTGGGGGGGGCACAGCACTTTTTCAGACAAACGGTAACAAATTCAGCGTGGCGAAGGCTGCCCGCATCCTGCAGCAGGAGGCAGGCGGGCCGATGTGCTGCCCGCCCGAGCGGGGCTGCGGGTGACTCATCGCCATGCAGTATGCAATTACAAAGGCAAGTGCAGGCCCCTACTGTTTTGCACAGGTATCTGTGTCAGCCAGGGCTATTTCCATCTCTTCTGTGCACTCTCGGCTCATTAGGAAGGTAGGGAATACAGCCACATATCTAATTTGCCTGCCACAGGGACGGGCATGATATTCCCATGAGCAAAGAGCCAGGGGGCTGGATATTGCACCCAAATAGCTGAATTGCACAACTGGGGGAGGAGGGAGTGGTGTGCAATTGCCCACACGTTTTATGTATTTAAGGGCACGCAGACATTCAGAATGGAGGCACAGAGATGCATCATGACTGCACAGCGCCCGTTTCTATGAACTAAGCAACAGGCGAGGAGAATTTGGGGCTGTTGTTATTAGCCATGCAGGTACCAATAAAAAGGAAGCATCAGGGATGGGATGAAGCTGAGTTTGGGAACGGTCTAGCTGGAAAGGCAGGGGAGGTACCGGAATAAATGGAGCAAAGCAAAGTGCAGCAGCGCGTTTTCTCCTCCCTGCTGAAGCAGAGCAACTGGAAGCTCCAAGGGGCAGCGTCTCTTTCTCACGGCCCGCACGCTCACTGCATGCCGTCCCCCACGAAGCTGCAAAGCCAAATGGCGCTCAGGGAGTGAGATTTTTTGATTTCCAAAACGTTTGCCTAAGACTTCGCTCATTACTTTTCCGTCTCTTCTCCGCGAGCAGGAAGCGGCGGAAGGCTTAGGCGTTGAGCGGTTCTTGGCCAGGCTCCAAGCGAGGGCTGCAGCCCTCCAGCTGCAAGCGTCATTCTCCACCGGGGTTTAGCAACTGGGGTTGTCACAACAGGGCAGCAGCTGCAGCACGGTCCCCTTGGCCATGAGTGGGAGCAGCTCTATCATTGCACCACCGCTCCGTGCAGCAAAACTTGTCCATGCCGGGGAGTACGTGCTGTACCCACCTGAGAAGCCCGAGCCGGCAGAGCGCGCCCGGGGGAAGCCAGCCTGCCTGGGCTGCTGCCTTGCACAGCCTTCAGCAGCTTTCCCAGGGCGCTGGAGGTTTGCTCGGCTTCACCCGGAGGTTGCAATTCAGAGGAAGCCACTGATGTGCCTGGCACGGGTGGCTGCACAGCACGGGCCACACTGTGCCTATGCAGGATGGCGAAACGATGGATGTACAGCGCAACTGAAGCCCCAGGGACCCCGCACGCCACTGCCAGCGTCCCGCGTGTGTCCTCCCTAACAAGCCTGAAGATGAGCAGTGTCCATCTCCCAGCTGGGCTCGGGCAGACGGGGCTGCAGTGCGGGAGAACAGCCCGAGCAGAGGGGTGCAGGAGGGCGCAGCGCCTCTGCCCTCGCAGCAGCCCCTGGCCAGCCCCTGCCCCACCAGCGTGGGGCTGGCTTTTAAGAGCATCGCTTACTTTTAATAAAATCTGAGCTAAACAGCAACACTGTCAGGAGGACAAAAATAAAAAAGCAGCAGGGGGCACAACCCTCAGCATTCCCCAGGAACGGGGACTGGCAGCGGCCAGGTTCATCTCCCAGTCCAGCCCAGTGGCGGCGTGGGAAGGGGTGGAAATGTCTGGCTGTTGTGCAAGGCAGCGTGTGCCAGAGAAAGCAGTGCCCAATTTTTTTTAATACCAGGTGCACTTCTTATGTATACTTGTTATTTTCTAAATATTTCGTAACTTCAATTTGATTTATTGCATGCATAAATGAGCAAATAGGACATATACAAATGTTGAAAAGTAAATTAGTTAGTTAAGCTTCCTCATTAAAAGAACACTGTATTATGAAAACATCTACATTGTAATGGGCTGCTATCACATTAGCAACAGTAATAAGAGATGTTGTTCATCCATACAAAACTAGATCTTTGGGCCATGGATTTAACAGCGTGTATTGAGTCAATACACAAATTGTGGCAACTGGTGGCACCTCCATTTTCCCAGAGCTGTGGTCGGTCACAGGACAGCATTTCCCATCCCGGGCTGATGACCAAGCTGAGATCTTCACCTTGAGGCTGTCCTTGGAAGTCTTCTCTGTCCTCTGGTCTGGCTAGCCCCTGCCAGCCGCATGCATGGCATCGGCTCCCCAGGCCCAGCCCCACGATGGCAGCACACCAGGGGGGTGCAGAGGAGCATGGGAGGGTCCTTGGGAGAGCCCAGCCTGGCTCCCACGTCTCCATGTCCCCACGCCACTGCTGCGTTCCCCACTCGGGACTGCTCCACTGCTCTCCGCAGCGGGGCCGCGGCTCTTGGCAGGGCCCTGCAGGGGCAGGGTGCCACTCCAGGGCTCCTTTCAAGCTCCATTTCTCCCCAGATTTTCCAGACCAGCTTTATTTGCAGGCGAGAATCCTGCAATCGGCTGCATTTCAATGCTTCTTCTCCCGGGCAGAGTGCGGCCACGTCTGGGACAAAACAAAACCGGCATTCATGGGCGGTCATTTAAATTCCCAGCAGCTGTTCCATCCCCGCACGCTCTCACTGCTCACAGCCACATGTGTGGGCTTTTCCCCTGGGCAACAGAAGAGCGGGTCTTCAGGCAAGCTCACCTGCGACCAGCATCCCTCCTCCTCCCTGCAACAAACAAGCGGCCAGGCCTGGGGCTGCTCCTCGCTCCTCCCCGTAGCCGGCCGGGTGCTCCCGCTACACCGCGGGGACCCTCTGGCACCCCGGCCCCTGCACCCGCTGCGGGTGCCCGCGGCTGCCGGCTGTGCCGCCCCGGCCCCGGCACATTCCCAGGCTTGTTCCTTCCTCGTGATCTTGCCTCATCCCCTGGGGCTGAGCCATGCTGCAGGGGCGGCCACGGAGCCAGCCCCCAGCACCGCGCCTCCTGCTCTGACGGCAGAGCCCCAGCCCCAGGCCAGCGGCCAGGGATGCTCAGTCCCCAGCCCGGGGTGTGGACAAGTCACCCCACCACAACACAAGCCCGGTGCCACGGGGCTTTGGGCCACTGGCAGCTGGGGGACCCGAGCAGGAGGTGAGCGGTGCATTTGGGATCCCAGCACACTCATAGGGAGAAGAAATCGCTTGATGGCTTGGTTTGGGTGGGTTTGCCCCACACCCCGCTGCCCTGTGCAGGCTGCCGGCACAAAGACCCCGTCTGCGGCGCAGGAGCCAGCACGCTGTGCTCTCCCAGGTGGGGACAGGCAGCTGTGGCAAAGGGCTGGTGGTGACACGCTGCCTGCAAGCCCATTGCAGCTGCCAGTGCGAATGAGTTTAGTGGCCTCAATTTAATTCCCGTCTGTGCACATTAACAAAAATAAGAAGAGGAGGAGGAGGAGTGAAAGCACATATCGTCACAGCTCAGCTGGGATGGGGATGCACGAGCTGTGTGGGAAGCACGAGCGGGATGTGCCCAGCCTTGGGGCAGAGGTGCTGTGGTAGCGGCAGGCATGGGTGCTGCAGGGGGACGAGAGGGACACGTCGTGCTCGCTGGGTGCTGGCCGTGCCCAGCATGGCCGAGCCAGGGCTGGGGAACCTCTGTGGTGCAATGGAGCTGGAGCCCTTCAGAGAGGGAGTGCGCCAGGCACCGGGCATCATCCAGTCCCCGTTGGAGAGCTGCTTGGACAAGGCGTGGGCTGCTGGGTGCAAAGCCAAGCCCCGCGGGCTGGGCACCCATCCCTCCCTCCTGTCCTCCCCCGGGAAGTGCTGGGGCTGGGGCAGACCTGGGCAGCGGGCAGGCTGAGGACGGAACACGCAGGGGCTCCGTTGCAAAACATCCAGTGAGGTCCTTCATCTGTATTTGCTTAGCGAGTTAATGACTTTATTTCTCATTTGATGCTCTTGTCTCTGATGACTCAGGCATGAGAACTGAGAGCAGATAAGAGCGAAGAGGCCTGGCCGGAGGGATGCTGGTGGCTGCTCAGCACCAGGCATCCCCCAGGCCTGGAGCCCTCCCAAGAGATTCCAGAAATGCTGTCAGTAACACGAGCAGCTCCGCGGCTCCGCAGGCATGGAGAGGGCAGCGGCTCGGGGAGGTGCAAACAGAAGCAGCGAGCACTGATAAGAGGTCAGCTCTGCCCCGTTATGGCTGTGGCCATCGCACCGGGAAGAGCGCGGGGTGCTTCGTGCTCCGCGTGACCCACCCAGATGGCACGGCAGCTCCCGGCCCTCTCCTGGGAGGAGCAAAGCTCCGGGGTCGGGAGAGGAGCGTTCATCCCTGCGCCTGGGCCTCCAGCTTTGGGAGGGAGCACCGCGCCAGGCGCCCAGGCTCTGTCCCTTGCGTTTTCCTCCACCTCGAGGGTTTGTGATTTTGTCTGTGGCTCCCAAGGAGAAATTGGCCCCGGTCTTCCTAAAGCCGAGGCTGTGGGAGCCAGCAGCCGCTCACCCATCCCTTGCCTTCAGCAGTTCCCAAGTGCCCTGGCCGGGGCAGTTACGCTGGCACAGGCGCAGCGGTGCCGTGGGGGCAGCCGATCGGTCCCAGAGTGGTTCAGCCCCTCCAGGTCGCATTTCTCCATCACGAGAAGCAAACGGATGCATTTAACCTGGATTGGTCATTCTAGATTGGAGGACAAAAACACAGAAGAGAAGGACTCAGTCTCAGTCGCTTCATCCCTTACAGAAATGCAGCCTGAGGAATCAGGCACCACCTCAAATTTGGTCACCACCACCCAGCTCCCCAGGGAGCCTGAACACGAAGCTGGGCAAGGCACACATTTTATTTGGTGTGGGGGAGTTTTCTCCTCTCCCCAGTCATTTGCTTCCAAGTTCAGCAAGCCCCGCTGGGACATGCAGAGCTCTCTGCAGCTGGAGGGCTAACATTGCAGCTACCCCTGAAAAAATAGAAAATGACCTAATTCCTTTTTTTTCCTCCTTACCCCAAGTCCAAACACCCCCAAAAATGGGGTGGTAGGTGCAAGCCACAAATAGATTTCACGTACCCTGACAGAGCTGGGAGATAAAAGCTGGGGAAACGGCTCCTGTCCCCCCTGCTCCGACCTGGTGCATTGCAACGCATCCTTCCCCGGGCGTCCCTTTCCCAGGGTGAGGAAGCGGGAGAGATTTGGGTGCTGCTGGGCAGGTCCAGCACAAGGGCTGGTTGTGCCTTCGCTTCCACCCAGGAGCGGCTTGGCGAGCAGGAACCCTTCTGTCTCTACTTTTTTTCCCCAAAGCCTTTATTTTCTCTGCTGTGAATGATGCCAGGGGGGCTCATGTGGTCTCCGCGCCCCCCAGGGACCAGAGGCCGGGCGGGAATCCCTCCCCAGGGCTGTTCCAGGCGCTTGTGGAGGTGAGCAGCAGAACGTGGCCAACCTTGAACTATTCCTATCACGTCCCATCTGGAGACAGAAATCTGCCTGCTGGCTTTACAATTAAAATTGAAATGATTTGATTATGGGGTTTCATTAGTAAAAACAAACAGCAGGCAGCCTTCCTCCCCCTCCCCGCCCCCCGCCCGTCCTTTCCTCCCCGGGGTGTGTTTTAGGTAAATTCTAGCCAGGATACAGGCTGAGCATACAGAGGGGATTTGTGGCTGCAGCGTGTGCCTATCGTCAGGAGCAGCTCGAAGGACACAAATGTCCGACCCACAACACGAATTTCAGACCCACACATCATCGCCCCGGGGCAGAGGCAGCGCAGCCCCGCTCCCAGCCTCAGGCTGCGGGTCGCTCCCCAGCCGCACAGCCTGCAGCCCCGGCAGCCTGCTCCCGGAGCTCAGCGCAGCAATCGCACCCCTTCGGGCTTCTGATTTCCATGTTGACTCAGTTTTCTTTGTTTCCTCAGTCTCTGCAATGACTCACTTTTGCACCCTCGCTCCAGCCTGGATTTCCCATTGCCTGGATCTATTTTTTTCACCGCAGCTGGCTCGTCCCCGAGGGCGAGAGCCGTGCTGAGCAGGCGCTGCAGAAGGCTGGCCGGTGGCACATGCAGGTGTTTGAGTCCCCAAAGCTGCAGCAGTTCGGGGGAAAGTAATTCAATTAGCATCCTGGCGTTGGGAACAGGCTGTGCAGGCCCCAGGAGGAGGAATGCTAATGAAGGAGTGCTCAGAAGTCCCCCGTGTTCAATGCTGAAGGGGAGCCGGAGCTGCTGGTGTTCCGTGTGCTGGCCCCGGGCTGCCGAGTGCCTGGTTTTGTCTAGCAGATGGGATGGCTCAGGGCGATTCGGCGGCGAGGTGGGAATTACACCGCATTTTTTCCTCGGGGTGCCTGCGGCTAGGAGAAGGCTTTGAAATCTCTCCTGGCACCGGATCGGTGTGGCTAGAGGAGGTGCGTGCTGCACCACCCGGCTGCAGCACGCCAGCAGGCAGCCCCAGCTGCCGGTGAAGAGCCCAGAGCCTGCAAAAGGCAGGGTGACTCGGCCGTCCTCGGTCGGGAGGGACAGGGACACGTTTGGGGATATTCCCCTTTGGTGCTCGGCTGAGCTTCTCCATCTCTGTCTCCCACCACCAGCGTTTGTTCCAGCAAGAAGCTGCGCTGGGGATTTCCCCAGCAACAGCAGGAGCAGCCAGCTGAGCAGCATTGCCTTTGCACCCCGGGGACCACCAGCACCCCGAGGACAGACCGAGAGGCATTTGGGATGCCCTTGCGGTCCCACGTACTGCTGTGACAACCGTGAGCAGCCACCCAAGGGTGCAGCAGGGGCTGCGGGAGGCCTCAGGCTGTGGGGTCTGGCCCATTTATCTGCCTGGGCAGCTGTGACCAGCACCAGCAGGACTGTGCCCTGCGCATGCCCCCCCTCACGCTGGCTTTAACTCGTGTGCTCTCTGGAAAGCCCCTAGGAGCTCGCCCGCCAGCAAAGTCACCTTGGGAATGGGAGAGTCTCCAGGGGTCTGCCTTTGGCTGCCAGGGGTGCAGCACCCCATGCTGTGGGGCAGAGGAAACCCAGAGGGGAAGGAAGGGTGCATCGCCCTGGGACCCCCACCCGGGGGCTCTGTGCCTGGGGACGCTGCAGGGGCACAGGAGGGACAGGGACCCGGGCCGGTGCCCGCCCAGCTATGCACGGTGGGGAGCGCTGCCTGGCCGCTTTAGCTGACTCATGTCGCATCAGGGACAGGCTGGCTTCGTGGTGGCACCAGCTGATGGCATTTGGCTGAGCTGCAGCAAGGGGAGGCGGCAGGGGCGGCGTGGGTTATAGGGTTACAGCACAGAAAGCGCTGGGCGAGTGGTGGGGCCAGCACCCGGCTGGATGCAACCCCACGTCCCGCATGGCAGGGGCTGGCTCTGCCGGCTCTGTGCTCCAGCACCCGGGCTGAGCCGCCCTGCTCCGGTCCCTCCTCCTCCTCCCCATCCCAGCTTTGTGCTCCTCGTCCCTGATGCCACCTGGCTCTGCCGGAGCTCTCCGCTCCTCTGCAGCTGCTCTTGCATCTGTTTTCCTTGCCCAGAGAAGCAGCGGTGAGGTCTCCTCCATCACCCAGCGCCGGGCACAGGACAGGGGGCTCCATGCTCCAGCACAGACGTGCTGCCAGGCCGTACCCGGCCCTCCCTGCGCTCACCCCTTGCCACCTCCACGGCACGGCGGAGCTAAGGGCTGCAGCACTCTCTGCCCTGCTGCTGCTGCTGTGCCTCTGGCAGGGCTTTCCCTCCTCCAGAGCGCATCCCAGGCTTGCTTTAACAGCCAGGAGACATGACTATCCCCATGGGGAAGACTCCAGAAACCTCCCAGCCTGTTCTGTCCCTGACAGAGGGTGAGGAGCCCTTTTCCATCCCCAGTCACCACCCTGCAATCAGCTGCATTCGGCCTTGCAGCCTTCCCAGCCCCGCAGGCGGGAGGGTGGCAGGGTTGGTCCCTGTGCCCAGGCAAGTGTCCTCAAGTAGGCAGCACCAGCAGCGTGCGTGTCCTACCCAAACCTGCCTTTGAGACTAAGTCTTTAACCAGATCAAGGGTTTAACTTTATCAGCTGCTGGAAAACCATGACACTTTTTCCCTGGGGCAAAGTATCTTGGCTGCCCGGCATTTCCTGCACGTTCCTGCAGAAATCCCACGCACGGCTCCCTCTGGCCCCCACTCAGCAGCTCCCCAGTGCTCATGCCCAGCCCGTGGGCACAGGCACCCGCAGGTCCCTGCTGGGAGCACCCCACGCCCTGTGCACAGCCTGGGCTCCCAGCTGGCCTCAGCCTCCCTCCAAAATCACCGTTTGCACAGACCCAGGCGCGCAGGCCCGATGTCAGCATGGAGGAGCTGGCATGTCCTCTCGCAGAGGGGACATGGAGGGAGAAAAGCCACCATGGGAGCAGAGACCTCTGTGTCCCCTCAAGGGGACATCCCCCTGCTGGCACCGCAGTCCCCCCGCCAGCCCCCCAGCTCCCCAGCCCTGGAGAGCCTTCCACAACAGCCAGGACCAGAGCAGGAGCACAGTGATTGATTATCGCTATTAAGGCCGGCGAATGGTTTCTGCTCACATCCAGGTGGCTCAGGAGCAATTAGTCACCCTCTGGCGGGGGCAGCCCCACTCTCCTGCAGGGACAGGAGCCGTCCTCAGCCTGAGCGAGGGTCCAGTGCCACTCCAGGGGACCAGCCACAGGGAGCACCATCTCCTGGCATCCCGAGGGCATGTGAAGGGGACAGGCAGGGGGAAAGACAGGGTCTGCTGCTTCCAACCCAGCACAGTGCCATGGCAGGGGTTCACGGCTGGCCGGAGCGATGCACCCGCAGTAGCTGGAGCTTTCCTGTGGGGCTGGGGCAGTGCTCTGAGCAGGGGCTGAGCAGGAGGCAAGGGTGCCCATCACCGGCTGCTGGGTACCAGCCGGCACGGCGCTGCTGCAGGGCTGAGGCGGGCACAGCTCAAGCCAGCGGCTCATCTGGCAGCACGGTGACAGCAGGGACAGAGGCAGCAGCCGGCTGCTGGCTGGGAAGGGGGGGCCTTAATGATGGTCCGTCTCAGCAAAGGTAGCAGAGCATGAAAGCAATTTCACACTTTATTAGACAATTCAGGTGCTGGCTGCGCAAGCCAGGAGCGAGCAGTGCTGCTTGTGCCTCCGTTCCCATCTCCCAGCCCCAGGGCCACACTCTGCAGGGCTCAGCCCCCCTCTGGCCCTGCAGCACTGTGGGCAGCTTTCCCGGCAGGTCCTGGGGGTCCTGCTTCACATATGCCACCCTGCTCCTGCATCCATCCCCTCCTTCCCTGCACACTGCAGCCCTGCTGCACGTTTCCTCCCCTCCTTGCACCCTGTGGCGTGGGGATGGACCGAGGTTTGGGAACCCTGGCTCGGGACTTGCATGGATGCTGCTCTCCTCTCTGCGGTGCCACCTGGGTGCATGGCAGAGCCACCAGGCACATCGACATCTGGGCATGTGGCCATCCCTGCCTGCCTCAGGTGTCTCCAGCTGCAGACACGCTCTGCGGCTCCTACCCTGCCCGAGCCTCCTGCTGTGTCCCTGGGGACGGGCACGCCTGGGCCGGGAGATAAGGCGGCGGCAGAGCAGAGACCGAGCAGCCACCGTCCTGCTCGCAGGCACGTGGCCGTGCTGGCACCCTGCACCTCGGGGACGCGGCCGTGCAGGACACCCCTGCCATGTCTCTCTTCTCTCACCTGAGCAAGGGAACGGGGGGGTCGCCGCTGTCCCTGGAGCCAAAGCAGTGGGCTGAGAGTCAGGGGAGCAGCTCTGTGCTTCCCCAAGCACAGGGCCGGATCCTGCACAGCAGGAAGACAAGCTGGGGCAGGGCACATCTGCAGCGTGCTACCTGGGGCTGCTCCGGGGACGAAGTTTGCTCCTGCTCCTCAAACCAGCCGGGCACACAGAGCTAACACGCTGCCCAGCCCCAGCCAACATATCAGCCCTGCAGCCCCCGCCAGGGCTTTGCACCCCTCCATGCCGGCTCAGCAGGAAGCCCCATTTATCCCACACCAGCTTTGCCTCTGCCCCTGTGCACCCCCCAGCACACAAAGAAGCCTGCCAGGGGCCAGCAGGCCGGATTTGATCCTTGTTGTCACACCCTGCGGGTGGACACCATCCAAACGCCTTCACGTCCAGGATATGAATCAGTCCAGGCGCCACACCGGCGCCAAACCCCTCACCGGCCGGCGGGCAGGTTGCGGGCACCAAAACCACCTTGCAGAGGAGCCCTGGGCGCAGCGAGACCCAAGGCTGGCGAGCACCTGCCCTCATGCACAGCCTTGCTCCCGCAGTGCTGGCCAGGGCGATGCCTAACCTTGACCTGGGCGCCTGGGCAGGAGCCGTCCCTGTCGTCCCCCCCCGGTCCCCGGTCACAAGCATGTTCCACCGGCCCAGCCAGAGCATTCCTCCCCGGAGAGCATGCCCTCGCCGCGCTATTTAAAGGCACACTTGTGCCCTTTATTCTTCCTCGTGGTTAGGCTGGAAGAGACCTGTACCCTCTGCTGACCCCGAGGGAGCAGCTCGAGGCTTGGGGCAGCAGCGGGTGCAAAGAGTTTGGGCGATATCATGGCAGAAGTGAGGGGTGTCGGTGCCCTGCATCCTCACGCCAAGTAAAAGGGCACGTCCTGGGGACAGAGCCCACGGGGAACGTCCCATGGCCACTGAGGTTCGGCGCAGGAATGGCTGATGCTGCAGAGCCCAGCTCACCCCTTCGGGCTGGGGGAGCAGACGAGCAGCCCGCGCTAACTCCCCTCGCCCTGGCAGGGACGGGCACGATGTGCTCCAGCCGCTGCCAGCACCTCGGGGCAGGGCACCGGTGCTGCCACTGCTGGGCGCGGTGTTGGCGCTGGCGGGCTCCTCGCCTGCCTCGGGCTGGCAGCAGAAGCTGTGTCACCTGGCAGGCGGACGGTGCCCCCCCAGAGGCAGCGCGTCCCCAGCCTGCGGAGCACCGGCGTGTGGCTAATGAGTCTCCTCCATCAGGTGGGCCGCGCAATGGGCTGCCCATCTCGTCCTTCGTGCCCTGCGAGCGCTGGCAGACGGAGCTTCGACGGGCAGAGCGGGGACCCAGGAGGCTGCAAGCAGGGCAC
>VXAA01001765.1:1575844-1588053 GCA_013399115.1 Anseranas semipalmata | reverse complement strand
CTTTGATTAGGAACGGAAAACCCCGGAGGAGCCATCAGCAGCGAGCCGGAGGCGCCGCGGCACGGTGCGGGGCCGGGGGGCTGCCGGCGGGGGCTGCTCCGCTGCTGCTCCGGTGGCCGGGCCGGCTCTGCCACCTCGCGGCCGCGCGGCCCCACCGCCACGGCCCCACGCGTGGGGCGCAGAGCTCGGCACGGGCTGCCCGCGGGCGGAGGTGCATGCTTCTATATTCTAATGTCAGCGCAGCGGTCACAATAAATAGCGTCGGTCACGCACAGAGCTCCAGGTGCCTACCGCGGGGCAGCGGCATCAGCCCCACCGCGCAGGGGAAGCTGTTTGGTGGCCAGGAGGGTGGGGAGGACATCGGCCCTGGGGACAGCCCCGCATTGCCCTGCTTCAGGCATCGGTGGCCATTTGGGTGGGCGCAGGCCAACGTCACCCTGCCCTTTCTGTGGGGGGCTGTGCTGCCCAGGGGACCGAAATGGCACACTGGGGCTGGCGCTCAGGCAGACACCGTGCCCCGGCGAGGAGCAGCGAGCAGAGTCTCTGGGGCTCCTCCACCTTGGTCTCTCTGCACTCACACCAGCAGCTGCCTCAGGGATGAAAGGGGTGTCCGCAGGCGCTGCCCCAAAAGCACCTTTCCAAGAGCCATGTGCCACACTGAAGACCCCTCTGTAGCACTGCAGCCTTAGCAGCTCGGACCTGAACTACCTACGGACAATTCTGTCTCATCACCCCTTGGGACACTTTCCTCACTGATGCAAATTCCAACAAATCCCTGCAAACCTGCAGCCACCTGCTGTCACTCCATCCTGAGCCTTCCCTCCGTGCTGCCCAGCAGGAAGCAAACACGCGTGGGACATGGCACCCTCGCGCCTTTCTGCCCTCGTGCACATCAGCACAAAACTCGTCTCCCCACCTCCGTGCCTGTGCCCACGTCCCCTGGGCCATGTTCTGCTGCTTCCCCAGCCCGGGCCACACAGCTGCCCCCCTCCAGCATCTCTGCGACGAGCTCCTCAGGTGCCAAGCAGATGGCTCTCATCTGAGAGCAGCACGAAGCCTGTGCCCTTGGGTGCTGGGCTGGCGGTGCTCACACGGGCAAGCTCCAGCCCATGGGCTCCTGCACGGGGACTGTCACCAGGTAGCTGGAGGGCACGTAGCCCCGCTGGCCGTTCACATCCACCAGGCTCCACTCCGTGCTGCCCTTCTTGTCGTGCGGCTCCAGCACCACCACGGGCTGCCCCGCCTGGAGGCTGACCTCCTGCGGGCTCCTGGCTGTGAAGGAGAAGCCAGCGACCACCTGCAAAAGGTGAAGGAGGAGAGGAAGACTTTACTAGGAATGAGAGTCAAGAGGGGAAGGTACATGCAGGACAGGATCTAGAGGGGACACGCAGTCCATTTCCCAGAGGGCAGCACAGTACTGCCATCAGTGGAGGGACACCGGGGACCCCACCAGGCACAATTCTCTTTGCTCTGTCCACACCAGGTCCCAGCAAGGCAAATCCCAGCTGTGACACTCCTGCTAGGCACATGGCTACACATGTATGATCACATGTGTGCTGGATCAGCAGGTCCACAGGCTGCACACGCAGGGACAAGCCCCGGGCTAGCAGGGTCGCTAGGAACGGCCCTGGGGCTGTCTCCCACTCTCACCTGGAAAGCTGGGGTGAAAGTGGCCACCTGGGGCCTGGGAGCTTCAGGTGCCACATATGAATGTCGCCTTCTGTCTGTGCCGCTCTCCAGGGCTGGTGTCTGCATCCTGGGCTGCTGGCTTTGTACTGGGCAATAGGGCTGGAGCTTTCCCGCAGGCACAAACCCTCGGGGACCTGGAGGACATGCACACACACACAGTTATGGGGCCCTGCTCCTGGCACATGCACGACTGGCTGGAGGACAGAGGGAGGATAACTTGGCTGTTGCCAGCCATGGCACGGGAGCCCTACTTAAACTGGTCCATTGCTAGGGGACATCCACCTGCAAAACCCCAAAAAAGGGGTTTCAAGATGTGCACAACCATGACCTGGCCTTTCCCAACCATGACACCTCACAAGTGCTCCCTCAGGGGACAAATGGGGAAACCCAGGATTTACAGCTAGTGGCCACAGGTGTAGCTGGCAAAGCAGAGGTGGGTTTGGGCTGAGCAAGCCCTGGAAGAGAGGACCCAGGAGGCAATGGCCGGCTGTTTCATCCAAGCTGAGGAAGTGGTTCGGGTTTGGTTTCTGACCCAGGTGCCGAGGAAGGGAGAGCCTCCCTGCAGCGCTCACAGTACCTCCAGCATCCACCAGCCATCTGCTCGTGTTGCCCTTGGTGTCCATGCTTTGCAGCAGAGCTACAATCTGTCCCCTTTGCAAGGTCAGGTCCAAGTCTTTGCTGCCACTGATGTTGCTTGTCACTTGGTAAAGTTTGTCTGGGCCGTGTTTGCTCACAAGGGAAAGGACCTTCCGCTCCTCAGCAGGGTTCAAGGGCTGGTGGGGAGCAAGAGACACAGGAGCACTTGATCAGACATGCAGGAGGCTGAGGCCCTCCATGTGCATGTGCTCTCCTTCCCGCGTGGTCACATGCCAGTGGGTATTTGGAGAAACTCCTTCATGCTGACTATCTGCTCTACCTCACATTTGGGAGAAGAGTGTCCAGAACCAAAGAGCTGAGACTGTTTCAGCCCTGGTTTGGGGTCTCGGAGGCAGTGCTGTAGCTGTGGTGACCTGTGCCACTGTCTGAGCCAGCCTCCCCCCAGGAGATGTTCTGCACCAGGGAGCCTCAGTCCTGCCTCTTCACTGAGCTGGCCCAAGACACCCCTTCCCAGCTCCTACCTGCGCCACAGGGCTCGGCGTGACCGTCTCAAATGCCTGGCTGAACGTACGGAGCTGAGCACCAGAGTGCTGCAGCGTGTCCTCCACCATCCTCCAGAAACTGGGCAGAGGCACGTGGCCGTGGGGCATCTGTGAAGACAGACCCGGGGGTCAGAGAGGGCCACAGGGCAGCAGAGAGCTGTGGGTAGGGTCAAAAGAGAAGGAGCAGGAAGAAAAGAGGCAGCAAAGCAGGAGAGCAGACCACTAAAGACGCGCCTCGCACCTGAGATCTAGTGCCTTTTAGCAACAAGAGCTGCTGCCCTCTGGCTGTGAGCCCTCGGGCTGCACCCCTGCAGTGCCTGAGACGTGGCTGCACCATGTCCCTCCTCCTCTTCCTCCTCCTTCTCCTCCTCCTCCTCCTCGTGCTCTGGAGCTCAGGGCGAACACTGATCTCATCAATAAATTACTACCGCATCAATAAATTACTAGCGGTATCCTCAAAGAGAGAGCAGGACAGTTCCTGGCAGTGAGGATGAGAAAATTTGGCTTTCCCTGGCCAACGGGGAGGAGGGATGACTTACAAACGCTAGACAGGGAGCTGTGTGTCTGCAAGGGCAGGCTCGGGACACAGCAAGCCTTCAGTGCCCTCATGGCCCAGTGCTGTCCCCAAGCCCGAAGGCAGGTCTGGCTCAGCACGTGTGCCAGCACGGGCACCCACGCCAGGGGGTCACTCTCACCTGCTTTAGCGCCTTTTCTGCCTCGTGCAGGACCTCTGCAGCCAAGTCCCGCTGCAGGACACTGAGGGAGCCCAGAATCTGCCCCAGGAGCTGCACAGCCACCTGGTTGAACTGCGGGAGCTCGGCCACGAGCAGGGCATTGATGGCGAGGTAGGTGTTCATGGCTGCCTCCTCGTCGTACGTCACGCTGCCCATCTCCTTCTTCCGCTCCTGGATCTCCTCGTAGTCCAGCAGCTTGTCCAGGCGCTTCTTGACCAGCTGCTGTGGCCCCACCAGCATCTCTGAGAGGCTGCAGAGGGGCTGCCAGACCAGCCTGTCCAGCCGTCGCTTCTGTGGGACGAGAGATCCCAAATCTCCACATGAACGCCCCAGACAGGCCCAGCTGTCTGCATGGGGCACTGTCTTATGATTAGAAAAGGCTTGGGGACCTGTTGGAGGGCTTTTGTGGAGCGGGCATCCTTCCCTGAAGACACACAGGATGCCAACCAAAGCAAACCCTGAGTTTGGCAGTCACGCATGCCATGATTCAAAGATTGGGCTGCACAGGGTTGACCCAGCAAATGGTCGGGTAGGTCTAACCTCATGTGCAATGTCCCACAGGCTGGTGCAGTGAGTGTCCCAGCAGATCATAAGTGTCCTGCTTTGATGGAGATCCTCAGCCCAGGATCTGTGTGCTTACCCCCATGTATCACTCCCCATGCAGCAGTGGGGCATGGGAAGGGTTGGTGCTCCCTGGGGACGCTGGCACCCAGTATGGGGGTTCTGGTGGCCCTGACACACTCTTCACTGCTTGGAAGCCCTCCCTCACCGTGCTTACAGTGAGGCCAATGGCAGACACCACCTAAGGGAGTCCTGGAAAACCAAGCAGGGTTGTGGAAGGAGGCAGATGGAAGGCTCTTGGGCTCCCAAAGATGAACACGGATGACCACAAAGCATAGGTAGGTTTGACTGAGGTTTGGAGGAAACACCTCGTGTGAGTCAAATTAAACAGCACCCCCTGACTGTCCCACCATCCTGTGTTGTAGCCTTATCTCTGGCTCTGTCTCCTTTTGCTTCTGACTCAGCTCCCTGGATGGACCCTGGCGCGGGTTTCTCCCTTTGTACGTCTGGGGCTGCTGATGGACCCTGCTGCCTGCATCTGGCTCTGCCCACCATGTTCAGGGCCCATGGGGCTGCACCTGCTGGTGAGGACGTTCCCTGCACAGGGGCCACCCTCAGCTCCTGGCTCCCCTGCCCCCGGGGAGCAGCCAGCCCTGGCAGAAGGCATGAGAGCAATGCTTGGCTGTGATCCTGAAGGAGATCTACAGGGAAGGAGCACTCACAAACTCTGGGAATACAACGCGATGGAGGTACTCTGCGAAGTGGCGATATTGCTCGGCAGGTCCCTCCTCGATCTGCAGCTCACGCTTGTGTGGGGTAGGCAACAGGAAGGCCTGAAAGGGAGAAAGCAATCAGGCCTGACCTCCAGAAGCTGCCCAACACCAGCCAACCATCTGTAACCCACCCCCATGTTCCCAAAGGCACACCAATGCCCTAGCCAGGGTGCTCTGTGCAGCAGCCCAGTGGGGCTGATGCTCTGGGCTAGTCTCGTCTGCAAGCCACGGAGCTTGCTCAGGTGTGAACGGTCCTCTTCCTGGAGCAGGGGGAGCAATCCTACCCTGGCCAGGTGGTGAAAGCTGCCCTGTGGCCCCAAACCTGCCCTAGCTAGATGTTGCCTGGTGCTTTGACATTTGGGTTTGGTGCTCCAGCAGCTCTGAGACTTTCTTATATTTGCGTGCAAAACATGTATGGAGAGTGAGAGGGGTGGGAATGGAAAGGAGACCTTTGCTTTGTGGGATTGGAGATGGAAGTGTAAAAGGGGGGAGGGACTGATGCTTTGAGCAGAAGGTGGCAGCTCTGAGCACTGTTCTGTGTGCTGTTCCCCAGCCTTGCGGAGGTGGTCGAGATGATGTTGTATGAACCAAGATTCGCCTCTACTTTGTGGTGGGGGCACTGCTACAGACAGATGCACAAGAGGACCCTGCCAGCCAGTGTGGGGGAGAGGCCAGGCCACCTCTGCCCTGTGGGAATGTCTTCGCTGACTCCTCGGGATGGCTGCAAGAAGCTTTCACAGGGAAAGAGATGGGGTACGCACGCAGCAGGCACCTTCCCCAACAAGCAGCTCCTCTGAAGCTGCAGCCAAGCCCCAGCATGACTCCTAACCCCAGCTTATTACCTAGGCTGCCGAGCCTATTTGCAGACACTTGATGCCCTGGTTGAAGCCAAGGAGATGGCTTATGGGGATGCAGCTCACCGAGGGGCAGTGCCAGGCAGGTTTCCAGGAACACCTGATGTCCCAGGGAGCAGGCATACCCTGCCCCATCTCACTGGCATGCAGATTGCCACCCTCTGTTTTCTTTTCTTTTTACTCACTCTTTGGGCTACAGGGAGTCTTCCTCTTCCCTTTTCCTCCACCCCAATCCATTCCCAATGGGGAACCTTTCTCAATATTTTCATGACAAGATCTTTCCACCCCTCAAATTTGTGCTCTCTGAGCCCTCTGCTATTTCCTGAGATTTTCCTGATAATAGCGTCTGGGGATTGCAGGCTTTGCCATCACTCATACTTTCATTCCCTTCAGATGCCTTGAGGGATTTCAATGAGAAAATCATAGCAATTACTGACCCAAGTCATCTCAGAAAGGAAGTCTGCTGTCATGCTTGATTTGGGGACACTGCTGCCTTATTCCTCTTAATGCAAGAATTTCCAGTCTGAACACCATTTAGCACTTTCACCTATTTGATTCTTTAAGGTAATGATCAGTGTAAGGACTGATTCTTCTCAACAGGCACCCAACTCTGCTGATGCAGCCTCGGCTTTCTTTTATCCTGCCCTGGATGGGAGCAATCCTCAGATGTTTTGCGAGCCCCCAGCACAACAATACATTTTAGCTGAGAGGTGCAAGTCCCTGAACATCCCCAGCTGCTGTTTCCAGAGGGCTTGGGAGTGTTCTGCAACCCCCTGAAATGGGTCCTGAGGCCTGGATTGGGCCAGTCCCCTGCAAGTGGTCAGGGTTTTACCTCTAAATGCTCCAGGTAGGATGCCACATTCTCCTTCAGCACAGCCACGCTGGATGCCACACTCTGGAACTTCTCTTCCAGGTTGTCATACTCCTTGTCCTCCGTCTGCAAGGCAAGGGACAGCTTGTCACCGCCTCGGGCAGGCCAGGGAAGGGTGAAGCTAACATAAGATGCAGCCAGGCACCTGCCTGAAGCTGGGGGATGGGGATGGGGAGGGGGAAACCCTGAGGGGCTGCAGGAGTTTGAAAAGGGCCAAGATCCAGGGTGTTTGGGATGCATGCAGGAACAGGGCACTACATGGGGTTGCGGTGCTGGGGAAAGTACCACAGCCGCAAGCAACGCTCCGTGTCACCGGGTTTGTTTGCTTTTGCTGGGATGCCCAAGGATCTGTAGGGCTTTTGGAGGTCCAAATGTTCCCTGTAATGCTTGCAGCTCTCACTGAGGCAGGGAGGGAGGTCTGTATCTGCACCCCTGCTGCCCTGTTGGCTCTTGCAATGGGGGAGCAGGAGCCACCCTTAGGTCACCTGGCAGTGGGACAAGGACTCATATGACAGCAGGGGCCACTGGGTGTCAGCATTAGCCACAGCTCAGCTCTCCCCATCTCAGGGTGTGGGAGGAAAGCCCCAGAAGCAGCCAGAGGAGGGGCGGTGGGTGCAGGTGGTGGGTGGCCGCAGGCGAGCGGGCTCGCACCTTGGTCACGAAGCCAGCCTCGTGCATGAGGAGCCGGCTCAGCCGCGTGGTCTTCTTGGCGATGGAGTGGGTGTTGAGGCGAGCCAAGCGGTCCCGCAGCGTCAGGTGCTCAGCCTTGTTGTATTTGATTGCTGCCTCGGGGGAGACACAATGCGGGGAGGAGAAAAGCTGGTGAGGGGCCAGGCATCCCCGTGGGCACGGCACTGGCTCCGCAGGGGAACAGGCAAAGGGGCTGCTCGCACAGCTGCCCTCCCATACAGCATCTGCGGGACCTTGAGGATGCTTCGCTCATTGTTCGTAGGGCAGCAGGGCTCCAGGACCAGAAATCCTGCCCACAGCCTGTGGCAAACACAGACCAAAGCCAGCGTAGCAGATCCGGCTCGTGCTGGGTTTGACGCAGTGCTGTGTCCTGGCTGTTTCTCTGCAGGCAGATGTGTCCCTTATCCTGGCCCTGCCTCGCAGCCCGAGCAGCCTCGGTGCGTGCTGGGGCAGCCGTTGGGAAGCTGGTGTGAGCAAGAGGAAAATGAGACAGGGCTGGAGAAGTTCTAAGACAGCAGCCTCGGCAGCCTGAGCGGGCGAAGCAGGGAAACAGCGAGGTGAGAACAGCAGCGAGGCTGGGGCTGATCAACAGGATAAGCACAACCCACATCAAAGAAGGGCAGCCCCAGGGAAATTACTGTGAAAACCAGAAAGAAGACTGAGTTCGCGTTTGTGGGGAGCTTGATTTCTCCTGTCCCAAGGGCAGGACTGTTCCTCCTGATTCCCCAGCCCTGGGAATGCAGACAGGCCAGTTCTGGGTTCACCCCCCATGCCACCCTGCTCGTGCAGCTTGGCCAGAGTGGCATCTGTGTTAGCAGGGCCAGCGGTGCCTCGCAGCCCTCCCCGAGGCCAGCAGCACGGTGCCAGAGCTGCTGGGACACTGTCCCTGCCTGCAGCTCCACCGGGCAGGACGGCTGGAGGACAGGAGAAAGGGAGAGCTTTGAACTGACTTGAACAGGAATTAATGCAACAACGAGGGGACACAACCAGGGTTGGACTGAGGCTTCCTGGACACTGTGTCCATTGCCCGTACCGTGCCCCCTGCCCAAAATGTGCCCCCACTCACCCACTTCCCGCTGCCGCTTGTACTCGTTGATGTTGGCGTTGACCTGGGTCATAGCGCAGACAGCTGCAGTGAGGGCCGGGTGGGCGCTGGCGCTGGCAGGGGTGTTCTCCAGGATCTTGCCCAGCAGCAGCGGGTATTTGGTGACCCTCTGCACTGGCATCACCAGGAAGAAGCTGAGGTCCGAGGCGCTCGTATGAGGCCTGGCGGAGAGAGGAGTTGCATGAGGTCGACGGGAAGGGCAGCCCTCCTGCCCTGCTGTGTGCCCCCTGGGCAGCGCTGGCAGGGGATGCTGTCCCCGCCAGCCCCGAAGGCAGTGCCAGCCCCGGGCGGGCGCCTGGCCTTCCCGAACAGTGCGGTGCTTGTCTGGCTGCGAGGCACGGGGTGTGTGGGCCGGGCCCCCCCCTTCCTGCACTGCAGCCCCTGGGAGTCACGCCAGCTGTGTCCCAAGCAGCAAGAAATCCCAGGGGCTCCTCCGCTGCCATTCCTGCTTCTGGTAGTGTTTGTGACTGTGCTGGTAGGGCAGGAGAGGTCCTGCATGTCCCCTGGGGCCAGCCTGTCTCTCTGGTGACGCTGGGGAGTGCATGCCCGCTGTGGGCACAGCCCCTTTGGATGGCAGCAGTGTGGGGGCGAGGAGCAGGCAGGAGCTGTGGGTGCCACCCCATCCCTTGCTTGGGGTCCACCATAGAAATCCCCCAGGCTGCAGTGCCACTTTGGCAGGCCCCAGAGGATGCAGGAGAGGTTGCCAGCAACTATACCAGGCAATGCTGTGAAGACATTGCACTCGGCTAGGTGCCCAGGGGCATGCACCCATGAGGGCAGCTTGTTTAGAGAGGAGGAGGGCAAGGACAGTAGGCAAACCACGCAGAGGGAGGTGGTGGCCTCGGCAGCAGGTACCTACACGGTTGCATTCAGGGTCTCCATGATCTCCTCCTGCAGCCTGGGGTCCTTGCGGTAGCTCTCCACCAGCAGGAGGGCGTGCTCGTAGCTGGCGCAGTAGATCTTGTAGACGGTCTCCATCTCCTCCCTGAACTCCTGGAACAGGGCACCTGGGGAAGTAGGGTCAGGCTGGAGAGGCTGGTCCTTTCCTATGGGAAGGGGTCTCCTCCCCATACACGGTGCCAGCTCTGCACTGCTGGGCACCTCTGCTACGCTGGGCCTGATGCTGCCCCCAAGCAATCACTTTTTGCAGGTCAGAAATCCAGCAGAGGGGCCACTGGGATGGGTTTGCTCTTGGTACTGCTCCACTTACTGATGCCGAGCAGCTGATCTTGCTCCTGGGTAGCTGTGGCCTCAAGCCCCCTCAGGAACCGTCTGGAGACGTGGAGGATGTCATCGATGTTGGAGAAGAGTCCTTCCAGATCAAGACCAGGCAGCTGAAGGGAACAAAGTTGCCCAGGCACAAGCCAAATAAATCAGGTGGAGGTGGACCTTGCATCCTGGAGTCACCCACACCCTCCCAAGCACCAGTGTCCTTCCAGCTGCCTCATGTGACATTTGAGGAGCTGGAAACGCTCCATTTCAGGAGGCATTTGGAGATACTGAGACCTGGCTTTGTTCCCAAGCAGGACAATGAGGCCTTTCTAACATTTAAATTGTAGAGATAAGGCCTTAGGATGGCTGTACTGGGTCAGACCCCATGTCTGTTCAACCCACGACCTTGGCTGATGGAGGCAGCTGGGGAGGCTGGAAGGACAGGGGGAGCAGCTAGTGACCTCGCACAGGCCTTGCCAGGATTCGGGTGCCGCACCACACTCGATGGGCTCACCCTACGGTCCCCAGCCTTGGCATGGGGGCTGACAACCCCCCTCACCTGCTTCTTCTGGAGGTGTGCCCGGATGTCCGACAGGCACAGCTGGAGGTTGTGCACGTAGCTGGCCTCGGTGGTGATGAGCTCCTCCACAGCCAGCCGCTGGCTGAGCTCCATCCTCTCGCAGAGCATCACCTCCTCGTAGATGTGTGCGTCGGGGTCAGCTGTGCCCTCGGCGGGCGGCTCTTCTGCGTGGGTGCTCGCCATGTCGGCAGGATGCTCTGCGAGGGCAGGTGGGTGCGGGTCAGGGGCTGAGCCGCAGCCGCTGGGACCGCTGCTGTGCCGGCGTCTGGGTTGGTGCCCACGCTTGGTCTCCCTGTGCCCAGGCACGGGGAGCACGCCCACGGGCATGTCCCTGGGACATGCGCTTGTTCCAGGGGACACACAACCTGTCCATGTTTACAACCAAGGATGTGCCATCACTGCTAAGGTGTGGACAGATGGTGCTATACTCCAATATTGTAAAACCATAAAACGCTGTGAGTGAGGAGCGGGCTGGCTGTCAAGGGCAGGCACCCACGTGAGGCAGGCGGGGACTCACTGAGTACCCGTGCCCAAATTCCAGTGGCTGGGTGCAGGCAAGGGCAGCCCTGCTGCAGGCATGGGGCCGCAGCAGCACCCCCTGGCACCAGCCCTGCACCCCCTCCCCGCGAGGAGCACGGGGCTTCGCCGCCTCCGTGCCCGCGCCAGCGCTGCCCGGGCTGGCTGTTACTGCTCCGGCAGTGCCTGGCGTGCTGCCTCGCATTCAAGAGTCCTATTCAAAGTACAAAGAGTGTTTTTGCGGTGCCTGAACAACAGGCGTTTCTGTGGTAGGGAGAGCTGATTTACTGATGGGGGGGAAGAAGTGGGCGAAGGCGTGGGTGCCTTTGCCAGAGGCACTGGAAGCCCCCGGTGCGCAGCGCCTGTGCTTTTCACAGCAGCGCCTGCCCTAGCTCCCTCTCTGCTTGCAGAGAACATGAAAAGTGGGAGCTGATTCCCAGCCTTTCCTTCCTGGGGAACATCCCCTGTCCATGCTGATTCCGAGGAGGAAGGTGCAGCTCCCAAGGCAGCACAGATAGTGCTCTGCCCTGGCAGTGCGAGGCAGGAGGCCTTGAGAGGGAGAAACAGCCCAGCCCACGCCAGCCCAGCCTCCCGCACGCAGCTGCACGGCACCAGGGTCCCGTGGGTGCGGAAAGCCCCAGGCACCTGTGGCGGGAGCAGGGGGGCTGTGGACAAACCGGAGCCTCTGCTCTAGCAAACAGCGGGTGATGTGGTTGTGAGCACTGGGCAGCGTGAACGCCCCTGCCTAGCAGTGCCCACAGCTGCTCTGGGGGAGACCCGGGCTTGGCAAGGAGCATGCGCTAGGAGAGAAAGCATGGGACCTCTGCCTGCTTTACCCTGCAAGTTGTCATCCCTGCCCTCTGCGTATCCATGGCTGCTGTGGGACGTGGGGAGCGGGGGACACTGTCCTGCATTCTTTTGGGTGCCTCGGAGGTGCCCAGTCAGAGGGATGCCCACCAAAGGTTGTCAGGCGAGCAAATGGCTGGGGCTGGAAGAGCTGGCTTTGAGCTCTGCATGGCGCTGGGCACGCAGGTGCAGGGACCGAGGTGAGGGCAGAGCTCCGGGTCCAGCCCCGCTCCCTGACCCCCACCGCTGTCCCGTGCAGCTCAGCCCGGCTCCCCCCGGCTGCAGCTCGGGGGACAGGCTCTGGGATGTCACCGGTCCCCACTGCAGCACCCCTGCAGCTGCTCTGCGGGACCGTTCCCAGGCTGGGGAAACCTCTCCACCCCCCCAGTCTGAAACACCGGAGGAACAACAACATCAAAAAGAAGCAGTTCTGGGCAGCAGCGCAGCGGGCACGATGACGAGCGGGTTTGATTCCCCGGCTCTCCTCCCAGCCTGCCTTCGCCAGCGCCCCGCCGGCTCGGAGCATCCCTCCCCGCAAAGCCCGGGGCAGGCAGCGCGCCGGGCCCAGCGCCCCGAGAGCCACCCCCGGGGGCTGGGCAGGGCCGGCTGCGGACCCCCGGCTCCCCCCGGCGGCCCGGG
>VXAA01001765.1:1559157-1575513 GCA_013399115.1 Anseranas semipalmata | reverse complement strand
TGCGGCCGCCTGCAGGTGCCGGTGCGCGCCGGTACCGCACCGCGCTGCCCGGCACCCGGCCCGCCTGCGGCTCCCTCCCGCTGTAAACGAGCGCAGCCGAGTCCCCCGCGTGTTTTTAGGGCCGCGCTACGGCTGCGGTGTGTTCCCGGCTCAGCGCTACGTGGAGGGGCCCGGCTCAAGCCCCAGTGCCCCGCAGCCCCTGGCACGGGGCTCCCCACGGCCCCGCATCAGGCACCCTGGGCTGCGGCATCCCCAGCTGCTCAGCCGCACGAAAGGGTTTGGAGCAAACAGGAACGAAAAGCCAAATATACCCGAGGAAGTGGTGATACAGATTGTGCAACTGGGGGCCAGAGCCGTTTGTTGGTTTTTTTTTTTTTTTTTTTTTGCTTGCAATGTGTCTGCAGCCCCATAAACAAGCTATTGAGAAGACAGTGGCTGATGTACAGCCAGCTCCCGCAGCCCCGTGCTCGTCCCCAGTCCAGCCGCGGGGAGGTGACAGCCACACCGGCAGTTTTCCAGGCTGACACAGTGTCCCAAAAGTGGCACAGCAGAAAGGGCTGACGCACCGGCTTATGAAGGGATACACTGGGGAGGCACAGCCACAGGAGCACGGGGCTATGAGCACAAGCGACCCACACATGGACAGGCAGCAAAGGCTTTACCTGGCTGTGACCTTGGGGACACCACCGATGTTCTTTCTCCCTCGCAGCAGCGATTCAAGCCTTGCGCAGGTACTTTCTGAAGCAGTGAAATGCCCGGCCAGGTGGCCTTTGGGCCAGCATTGCAGCGCTGTCAGGAGTTTCCCAGCTCCATCCTTGGGCAGGTGCACTTACGGCCGTGTCCGACAAAGCCATCGCCCCTCGAGGCACATCACCGCCTCTTCGCTGGTGCCTTAGCACTCCACGGCCTGGCACACACTCCCGCAGCTGCGGAGGGAGCCCCGGCCGGGCAGCGCTCCCCTCCTGACGGCGTCCCTCGCCCCGACGGGCCGGGGCAGCAGGGCAGCATTCCCGGCCGCCCGCTCCGCCCCGGCTGGGTCACGCCGTGGGCGTTCCCCCTGGCACGTTTTCAGTTCCGATCTATTTTTTCAGATGCTGGGTAACGTGGCTCGGGTGATTTCCTTGCAAGACCACCGTGCTGCCGAGTTGTTTTCCCTCATGTAAGCGTTTTCCTTCCTGCCGTGCCGCTGGCCCCGCTCTCCTCCCATCCAGCCTGGGGCTGGGGCTGCTGCGGCTCCACGTGGGTCCATGCGGGTGGCTCAGTGACAGGGTGTCACAGCACTGTCACCACTCCAGGGCTCACTGGGGAGTCAGGAAGGCATGGGAGCAGGCTGGCTGCCGCTGCTGGGCTCTGGTTACAGGGGGAAAGCAAACAGGTGAGGGCTAGTCCAGCACAATCGTTTGTGTTCCCAGGTTTTGTGTTCCATTTAAGCCAATCTAAAGGGCCCCAGTGCGGTCCATCCTCGTGGTCAGCCAGCCCTCGGACCCTGCAAACACGAGACCCAGCAAGCGTGGCAGGGGGAGGCACATGGGAGGGCACAGCGCGGCGGGGGCAGCGGGGCAGGGCTGGCTTCTCCCACTGCAGACCCGGGTTTGTGCAACCTCGCTGCACGCCTGTTTTTCCAGGAAGCATCTCCCAGAGCCACCTCCACGCACTGCCCGGCCCCGCTCACACCCACTGCTGCCTGGGAGCACGGCGGCCGGCCGGGCAGAGGGTGATGCCTCTGCCCACAGGTGATGACAGCCCGCTGGCATCTCGCCCCCACCGCTGCCGGCTCCCGGGAAGCTGTTTGCTGCCGACGGTCCAGAGCACAGGGATTTTTCCAGCTACACAAAACCTGAAAGCTCGGACTGCTCAGATGAAAGCGAAAGCCATCAGGGGGCTCTCTGGGAACGCAGCAGACGAGCTGCGAGTAAGTCAGGGCTTGCTCAGAAAACAAACACAACTTCCAGCCATGCAAAGCGCGACGGTTCTGGATATGCCCAATAAAGGCAGGCGGGGGTTCTCCTCAGAGCAGCATGTTTGCACAGGAAAGTTGTGTTTCCTTTATTTAATCCTTTCCATTATTACTGTTCTTTGGATTTCTTTCCTGTCTTGAAAGGACTTCATGACCACACATTGCTATCAGCCATTCATGTTGGAAACAAAAACACACGGAAAAAAATAGCTGCTCAAGAATGTGCTGGCAGGTGCGTCCTAATCGCAGTTTCCTCCCACGCTGCAGGTCTAGGAAGTGGACTTTGCCTCGAACACCATTGCTCGTGTGTGCTGTGTAAGCAGGAGAATTCTAGCTAAGGTGCTAGGAAAGGGAAAAAAATGCCATGAAGTTAAAGATTTTCACAGGCCTTTGTACCTCAGCTGGTCATCAGCATAAGCACCACCTGAAAAACCACACAGATGTCATTCCATTTTTTTCTTCTTCCTCTTCCAGTTCACATAACCGGTGCTTAAATCCACCACGGGAGGGAAGGAGGGCTGTGCACACCTCCTCGCGATAATTACAGCCACGTGGCTCACCAGGGCTGTACCGAGGGCCTGCTCCTAAGCAGGCAGCAATTGCTTTAGCTCCAGCGGTCGGAAAGGAGCTGCAGGCTCCAGCCTTGTGCTGGGGGGGCACTGCCTCCACCACGAGGCAGAGGGGAGGCTAAAAATAAGCAGATAGAATTTGATCCAAGCAGAATAAATTAAGAGTCAGCTCTTTATTTCCAAGGGGGTTATTTATGGGCTGTAGGCTTGTGTTTGGCTTAGCTGTGTGATGTATTCCTTCTCTGCACTGCATAAGGGTGTCTTTGGTAGCTTCAACCTTCATTCCCATGGGCTCTTCCTTCCCTATCACAGGCAATCCAATGAAAAAAGCAAACCTTCTGAGAAAGGTGAAGGACAGGCAGACCTGCTTCGTGGAGGAGGCTTCGGGTCCTCTCAGCCTCTCCAAGGCTGCAGCAGCTCACATCTCCCATACCCACATTTTAGAGCCTGAAGCTTCATGTCCACCAGCCTCTGCGGTCCTTTCCTCTCCCCACCGCATCCCTGCTGCCTTGCATTGCTTTTCCTACTCTGAGATCTCCAAGTGCTCTCCCAAGGCTGGTGACTCTGGGCCTTTTCTTGCTGGTACCTCTGCTGGTCAAGGGTAACAGTTTGCTGTAGAGCACCATCAGCCAGGTAGCAAATGGTTTATTTCCTAAGGGGCATGGTGTGCAAGATCTCCCATCCTTGCCCTTTGAAGACACTCACACTGGGTCCCTCCTGGGTTCTGGCAGTTCCACAGCAGTGTAGGACGTGCTTGTGGGGCAGGCCCATAGCCCCCTCTGGCCTGGCCACACGCAGGAGTGTGCATGGTCCTTGAGGTCTGGGAGGGACAGCAGGGACGGCTTGCCCAAAGCTCCGTCCCACCGAGCCCCGCCACCCTTCTGCTGGGCGTGAGGAGGCACGAGAAAGGGAAGAAGAAAATTCTGCTCGTTTATGCTGATCTATCATTGACGCTGATCAAACCAGCATCTTCTCTCTGCCTGAATTTGTACAGTTCCTGCTGCTGCAGGGTCACTGCAGCCACCCACCCACAGAGCCGGAGCCCCATGCTGCCACCGCCACGTCCCAGGGCACACCGTGCCTTCGCACGGCACCCAGCAGCTGGCACCCCACCCCAGGGTGCAGTTGCTCTCTGGCACAAGGTGAGGGCGCGAGAAGATCAGTAGAGGCACGTCCCCTCGAGATTCACTGTCTCCTTTGGGATCAGCTGCCTCTGGAGTCCCACCAGCATCCGCTCCTCGGGCAAGTTCCTGCAGGAGTGGTTACCCTGGAATCACCGCAATAGCTGCTCCCTGCACGGCAGGCATTGCAGGAGATGACTTCTCTTGCTCATTAGAGGAATGAAGGGTGGGAGGAAGGCAAGAGAAGCCTTTGAAGCTGCCAAGCCAGTTCGTATACAAGCTCTCCATTCGTTTTTCCACTGACGTAACTGGGATTTGATGGGGCTTGTGTCTCTGCCACAGGCAAGCACAGCGGCTGCGCCCTTGAAAGGGATCATCATGTGCTCGTTTCGCTGCTGGGGGCAGAAACCCAGCCCGTGGATGTTAACTGGCATGCTGTGTCTCACAGCTCAGTACGGATGTCTGAAGCAAAGCCCTCACAGTAGGCCACCAGCTCCATGCACTGCCATGAAGGAGGGCTGGGGTGGGCAGCACCCAAGCTTTGTGCAATGGGCCAGGGAAGCCCATGGCCAAGAGTCTTTTCAGGGGAACAGCCCAATGCCTGGGCTTCCCCTTTGGTTCTTGAGAAGATGAACGACCAGGCAGGAAGAACCTGGCATTTCCACTGGGGGCATTTCCAGCTCCGGCAACGTGGGGCTTCCTGCCCAAGCGGCAGCGCCCTACCTGAGCAGGCTGCCCGGTGAGTCCTTTGGTTGCAAGCAGAGCTTCCCGTGCGTCAGCAGCAATTTCTTCATCTCCTTCCCTCCAGCCACATGACGATGGCAGCGTCAGAAGGGACGTCTCCATTATTAATCCAGGGAGGCGATGCCAGCTCCAGCTCCCTCACCCACCTTGACTCACCAGCCCACGCCCCGGCTGCAGGCCTCCTCCTCAGGCCACCATGGTGGAGAGGCACCAGCCTTGGCACCTTCCAGCTTTGCCAAGCCTCGGATCCTGCTCTTGGCCAAGGAGGGTCACGGGGCCATCCAGGGCTCTCCAGCATCCCCAGGTGTCTGCCTGGGCTGGAAGGGAGACAAAGCCCGTCCAGTCTCCAGGAAGGGGGCTTTTGGCAGGGGATGTGTCCTTCTGCCATCACACACTGCAGCAGGTAGCCTGCTGGTTCCCCATGGGAGAGCACACCAGAGATTTGGCCCCCAGGTATTTTTGTACAGGGAGAACCGATCTGAAGCACCCAAAAGGTCAGCAGCATTGAGCAGGCGGCTGCCACTCGCAGCGTACCCTTCTTTCCTCTAGGAGCCTTGATGCAAAACGAGGGATACATTTTCTTTCTGCTCATTATCAAGCTCTAAGGCAACACATTTTCCTGGCTCCCAGCCTCACAGGGCTCCTTGTGCTTGGTCCATGCTCCTGGTGGCAGCTGAGGTCCTCTCTGGAGGGCTGTCAGCAGGGCCTCCTTGCTCTTGCACTGCTGTGCCCATCGCTGGAGGACTGATGCTACATGCTATGGGCACCTCGCAGCCAAATCACAACCTACCAATATCCACAAGCCATGTAGAAGCTCTGTGAACAGAAGTTCCAGGCCAGACCAGGATAAACGCAGCGTTGGGGTGGGCTCGCTGGCCGGGCCGTCCGCATGGCCATGGGGCAGTGGTTGAGAGCAGCCTGCAAGAGGCAGCGCAATGATAGCGGGAGCCCTTGGCTCCCCGCGGGGCTGCTACATGCCACATTGGCATATGGTGCTGCAATCGCGTTTTCAGATGCTCAGGATTGTTCAAGGAGCAGGCAAGAGAAGGGCAATCACTGATTTGGCCAAGAGCAATGCCCAGAGCCTGGCCGATCAGTTACTGTTAAAAAGCCACTGACTGATTAGGAGAAACTGCTGCAAGCCCAGAGCCCACATCGCTACAGGCAGCAATGGCCCAAACATGCTTGGTTTCAGATTTTCAGCAAAAAATGGTCTGAGAAAGGGGAGGAACAGCAAAGTGACCACAACTGCCAACAGCTTAGGAGGTTGTGTGCAGGTCTGGCTGTCCCCGCTGCCTCCATCTCACAAGGGACATGGAGCAGGGAAGGGAAGCATGAGTGCTCAAAGCCCTGGAGCAGCCTCTGTGCGAGGAACGGCTCCATGGCCAGGAACAGGGACGAGTGAGAGGCTGTGATGCAGACACATGTGGTCGTGGGAGGCACGTAAGGGTAGGGAGGAAAGGATCGTGCACTGCCTCCTCTGACGCAGCAACAGGGACTCCAGCTAAAACTACCTGGGGGAAGTTTAAAACAAGGAAAAGGAAGTGGTTCTTGGTGCAATGTGTAGTTAAACTGTGGAGCTCCTGGCCACAGGATGTGACAGATGCAAAGCATTTAAACAGGATGAATTCATGGAATAAAAATCTACCGGGTTATTAAACACAAAGAGCCACCATCTCTTCCGGAAGGCTGCAGGGCTGTTGGAAGCTGGGGACTGCACCTGGGAAGCATTGCTGCACCCTGACCCTGGTCCTCCGTAAGCATCTGCTGGTGGCCACAGCTGGAACCAGGGCATTGGCCTGGATGAGCTATCACATGGCTCCTGGATTTGTCACGCTGGGCAGTGAGGTGAAGCCATGCACAAGGCAGCTTCCTGGGAACACCACGCACCCGATGTCCTCGCCCGCGGGAAGCGCTGGGCTGCTCCAGGGCACAGCCGCTGCAGGGAGGCTGCTCCACACCGCGGGCTCAGCCCTGCTCATGCTGTGCTCCAGACCACCGCGGGATGTTCCCCTTGCCTTTGGTTTTAACAGGACAGTTGGTAACAATCAACTGGAGTTCATTATTTTTCTTGAAGCACTTTTTGGAATGCCTCATGACAGGGAGCATCCCTCTGTGCACTCTCTGGATTCTCAGGCAACATACAGCCTAGCAAAAGCAAATAATTTGCTGTTAACAGTCTTCTTGTGATGTCCTTGAGACAGGGCATGGGGAAAGAGTCTGGGAATTCATGGAAACCACAATACATATTCTGGTCACAAAAGACCATTTTTTAAAAGTTCTTTTGCTAGGACTCAGTCCAGCCTCTGTCTCCAGCCTGCATCTCTGTGTGCATGTCTCCACTCCGCCCCTTGATGCTTGCAAGAGTTTTAATCAGTTCAGACGTGGCAGGAGCTGGATGTTTGGACACAGCTGCTGACTGCTGCGGGGCCCCAGGGATCTTGTCACAGCAAAGGAGCCGCGTCACTTAGAGAGGTGACGAATCTCATGCCTGCGTCACGCCTAGATTGGGATCTGCTCCCCAGGTACTGCTGGGCTTTGCACCCGGCCAGCAGCGGGGGTAATGAGGGTGAGCAGACCCTTGCCGGGTTGCATTCTTGCAGCAGGTAGCAGGCAGCACTGCACCAACACGGCCCTGGAGAACCAAGCAAGCAGCTACGGAAAGGAGCATGAGTGCGAGACCTCGTGCAGTGACAAACAAAAATACCTGTGTTTTCGCTCAGCCTGCGTGCAAACAAGAGCAGCGCAGAGCAGACTGGCAGAGCTGCGCGCACTGCAGCTGGCTGGCTCGCCGAACCCGAGGAGGGTCGGGGGCTGGCGGGGCTGCCCCGGTGCTCTGCAGCAGGGACCCGTCCCTGCTCCCCGTCGGCACAGGATGGTGCAGCGAGAGCTTGAGCTGCTCGTGCCGGAGCTGCGCTCACTGCAGAGCAGCAGGAAGGGTTGCACCTAGCTGGTGCTGCTCCCAGGTTTGCATTGTGGACATCAGCGAAGTGCCCTGTTCTTCAAGGCACCCAGCTACGGGGCAGACAAATGAGTGGCTCTGTGCCTCTGAGCAGCAGGCAGCAATTCAATGTATTGCTAGAAGACACAGTGGCCAAAAACTACATTACTGTGTCACAGAGCCTGAGTTAAGCTGTCCCCTCAGGGTCTCAGTGCCACCAGGCTCTGGGCTTGAAGCTGGCGTGTGTCTGGCTGGTTTGGAGCATGGGCACAGTGAGCTTGGTGCATGTGAGATCCTGCACGGACATTTCTGCGGCTGCCTAAGTGTCACCTGGAGCATCTAACATGGACACCTGCTCTTGAAAACCATGGCCCTTCTCCCCTGAGCTGTGCTAGCTTCTGTTCATTGCTGCTAAAATTAGCCAAAGCCCATCAATAAAGGAGCCCTTGAAAGAACTCGCTCTCAGAAGCATCGAAGTGGGACAGCCTGCATGCTTTTCATCTGCTCACTCAGCCCCTCATGATAAAGTGGGACCCACATGGCGTGAGTGCTGCTCCAGAGATGTGGAGCAGGGACGTGCACATCAAGGGGCTGATTGATTTGTTAGCGATGTTTCCTGCACTGTGGCAACAACAACATGTGATGAGCCTTTCCCCTTATCTGGCACTTTCCACCCTGTGCTTTTCACAAGCGCAAATGAACTGGAGCTCATGATAATCGTTGGAGGAGGGGAGAGAAAAAATTCAAGCGTAATCAAACAGCATCTCTCAGCCCCTGCTTTTCTAATCTCCACAAGAATTAGCTGTTGTATGAGATGAAAAGCTGCTCCGTTGAGCAGATAAGATGTTCAGGCCCACAGGTGACTGCTGGAAGGGATGAGATGTGGGCGGGCCCTGCGCTGGGAGGACACGCTCGCAAAGGGTCTGCAGCCCCGGATTCCAGCCCCAGTTTGTCTGGAATCAGGTGCTCCAGCCCGAGTCCAAATCCTGAGACTTTGCCCAGCAGCATCCCACTGCCGTGCCCCTGCGCATGGCACGTGGGAGATGGGCCAGCAGTCAGCAACCCTCAGGAGCTGGTCTGCTGTGAATCCCCCCCAGGACCTAGAAATCAGGATGGCCTAGGAAATAGCATGCGTAAAAATCGTGGAGACATTTACACCAAGCCCCTGCTGGGGGGCTCTCTTGCTCTCCTGACACTGGGATGCTCTCAATCACGTTTTATTTCCAACGCTGTGAAGAAGCAATTTGCTCCAAAAAACTGGAAGGAACTGTAATGCCCCAGCTGCACAGGACTAGCTCCGTGACCCCTGCGGAGGTGCTGATAAAAGCCACCGCATGATGTGCTGCGAGCGATAAAATCACCAGACTCAGCAATCCTTCACTTTGTCCCTCATCTGCAATCTGCTCGAGTGCTAGCTCCTGCTCCGGGAACAGCTTGTGAGTGTTCTGAGACCCGGGAGGTGGGAGGCAGCGGGAGAGTCCCCACTGCGGAAGGCCCTGGGGACAGGGTGGCACTTCGTTCTGCTCTCGGCTCAGGATCGTTCCTCCCAAAATGCGCAAAGAAAGCCAGAGCATGCAGAGAGGTGACGGGGAACCCGCTGGGATGGGCTGTGCTCGGCTGGCTCCTGCCACCGGAGTGCAGAAGTGTCCACGCAGCACGGCCAGATTCTGCGCTGAGCAGGCAGGGCTGAGCCGGCCACATGCCACGCTGGGGGCTCTGGCCCTGCTGCTGCAGCAGCACACTGCATCGCCCCCTCCGCTCCTCCCATCCTCCCCCGGCATCCTACACCGCAGCACACAGCACGTATGAAATCCATGCTCCCAAGAATGGTTCAAGAAATTATACTCGGGGAAAGAGTGATGGAACCCCCAGGTGGATCAGCCGTCGTCCATAAGCTGAATTATTTTGCGGTAGAGGAGGCTCACCTCAGTGATTTGAACCTGAGTGATTTTAGCAGTGGAAACGTGCCTTGGACACCAAGTACCAGCACTCTTCACTAGCAGCGTAATAAATACACAGGCATCAGAGAAACTGCTGCTGAAGACTTGACTTATCTACGGATATGACAAGCAATGAGTCAGCCGTGCTGCCATTTACATCTTTTTGTCCCATAACTTCCTGGGAGTCTCGTCTCACCTCACAAGGCATTCACTGAAGTACCTGAAGCAATTTCAAGTCTGACATCACAGGAAAGTTCAACCTCAGCTTCACCCTCATTCAGCAAATTGTCCCTAGGGATTTTGCCAAACTAAAGGACCCGTGGTTCCTCCCTCTGACTACAAACCTAAAGGAAAGCAGATGAGCCCCATCAAGAAAATTTTAGGGCTCTTGTGTCTGAGCCTTTCTGCCTGGGTGGATGATCAGAGCTCTGTGCCAGAGCCTGGGCAACCCCCGCAGCCTGCGGTACCTCACTAGGGAAACTTTGCAGGAAGGAGTCTTCCAGGGAACAAGTGCATTGGTAGAGCATCAGCTGTGCAATAACGGCATTTCCTATGATTCACCAAAATTACTTGAAAATCCCCCTTTTCCTGCTGTACTTAAAAAATCTCACTCCAAACATCTAAGAACATCCTAGGCTGCAGAATTTCCCATCCAACTTCTTGCAAGGCTTGGAAATGGCACCGTAAGTTCATGGACATCTTCCCCTGGGACCCCCGCCCCATGGGGCCCTGGTTGCTGCTGCCAGGCTTGGCCAGGAGCGGGGCTGCCCTCCGGTAACCCCTCCACCGGCACTGCCGGCGATGGAGCGCCAGGCTCCGGGTGCTTGTGTCTTTTCTGATGCGATGAGACCTCGCTGTGCTGGCAGTAACTCCGACTGGAAGGGATGGCAACTTGCTGAGGGTTACGCGCGAACTCTTGAAGCAGGCACCGTTGCCAAAAATATCGGCGCCTCCTGCCATGCGCCAGCTCTGGCGTTGAAGCCTTGCGCTGAGAGCCAGCCTGGCGAGCGCAGCCTGTGTCAGACTGCTCCGGAAAAGCAGAGTTATTTTCAACCTGGAGCGGTTCCCTGGCTGGCTCCCGCAGCCTGTGCCCGGCCGTGCCAGGGCAGGGGGGTGGTGGGAGGGCAGGAACCAGCGGTTCCTGGCAGGGGCCAGGAGCACCTTGGTGGTGCCCGTGGGTGCTCTTGGCCCGCTGTCAGGCAGGCCATGGCCCAAGCGATGCGGAGAGACCAGGAAACTGGCTCCGTGGGAGCTGCTCTGAGGACCTCGCTGGTGGTCTGCAGCGCTGGGGCCTGGCATTTGGAGATGATCCACCTCATGTCGGGTCCCGGGGCCTCACCAGCACAAGCCTGATTTGGCTCCTCCTGGCACAAGCTGCTCCTCTCCAGCCGTTTTCCCAAGAGCCATAAGCTCTGCTAAAAATAGGTGGAGAGTCAGCTAAGGTCGGAGCGCAGCCATAGCCCACAGCCTTGGGGAGGGAGGGCAAACACCCGGCGTGAAGGACATGCTGCCAGCGGGGCTGTGCGGGCAGGGGGGGTGCGAAGAGATGCTTGAGCACAACGGGTGTCCCGAGACAAGCAACCTGCTGTGTCTACAAACCTGTAACCCAGATCTAATTTAAAACACAAATCCCTCAGCCATGGGAAGTGCCAGAAGCTCACTTGCCCCTACTGCCAAAGAGTAGAGAAATACTGAGATGCCTTTGGCTGTCCAGGACTCAGGGAAACCCATTGGTGGTATCTCAGTTTGTACATCTGCACCCAGATTTCGACCACTTACATGAAAATTGAGGGCAAAACTACCACGGGTTCTCCCTATCTCTGGGACAATAAACACTTCAGAGAGCAGATAGGACCTTAGGCTAGAGGTCTGGACCTCACTCATTCTTAGCTACATAGGGTACATAGGGAAAATGTGCCCCTCTGGAGTAGGGGTGATGCTGGGTGGCTGGACTGATAAGACAGAAGGCAGAAGATATCACTTTTATTTCTGAAGATTTTTGGATTCTGGTGATCTCTCTCCTCTTTTTCCTTTACATCAGCTCCAGCTATGGAGGATCCTGCCACAAGACAATCCGATTCCCTAAACCAGCAGAACACTAACCTGGCAAAACAAGTGAGTCCTCTCCCACCAAGTTAGGAAGGTGAATCAGCTTGGTGAGGGACCGGACTGCTGGGGCAGCTGCATGGAGTGAGCAGGACTACAGCCGGGCAGGGGGATCCCTCAGCTCAGCTCAGCTGCAGCGTGTACCTTTGCCCTTTGTGGTCTGTACTGCAGAAGCACTCAGGATGTGCATCCCCTGCACCCCCTGGTCCTACCCACAGCAGTGCGAGCGGAGCCCTGGGAAGTGGCACATCCACCCCGGACAGCCTCTGAAATCAGAACTGGAACTGAACGTGAGCTGACTGCTCCAGAGGAGAGGCTCTGCATGGCCTTTGACTTTTTCAATCATGACTTTGCTTAGCTTGCCATTTCAATGTTCCTCCCTCCCCCTGAGCCTTTTGACCGGAGCCTGGGCTATCCCTGCTGCCCAGGTCGATGAGCAGCTCCCTCCTGCCCCAACTTCACAGCAGCAAGTATTTGCTGACATGGTTACAAGCATGCATGCAAAGAGCACTCCATCAGTGCTGCATCAAACAGCTGGTTTATTACACTGAAAACATTCCGTTCCTTTGCTGGGATCAAATTAAGAGGTTTGGGGATGCTCGGTTGCAAAGCAGGCGTGAACAAAGGACGAGCAATGCTGGGGTCAAGGAGGGCCAGTCACATTGGAGGCTGGGCCATGCAGCAGGACTTCTGGCCTGTCCTCTGGAAAGAGAGGAGAAGGGATTTATTCCTTTCACTTTATCAAGTGATGCAGCTATAAATATGCTTTCAATGCCCAATGTCTCTGAAAGATGTGAAAAATAGTAATGAACAGGAGCTGAAGAATAGCTTGCGGGAGGCTCTAAGCAGTCAGATTCACCCCATCTGTTTTTGGTGCTGAGGCTGGTGCTATCCCTATCAGCAGTGAATTCAGCAATTCTTGTGTTCCCTCCTGGGTGTTTGCAGAGCACCTTTCCGGACAGCAGGGGATGCTTTTCCAGTCTTCCAATCTGACCGCTCCCGCCTGGTGTTCTGGCTGACAGCATGTCACTGCCAAAAGGGGACAACCCTTGCACTATCCCAGGGCCTCCCTGGAGCTCCTTGAGCCACTCAAGTCACTAGTCTGGCAAAACGCAAAGAAAACACCAAGAGAAACCATCCAGACAATTTTCTAAAGGCCTGGGGAGCCGAAGCGACCTGCAGAGGGTCTGAACGAGGCACTGGGAGCAGGGCGAGCAGGAGGGGAGAAGGACACAGAAGTGAGTCACGATCAGGCCAGCTGCTGTGAAACCACAGCCTACAGTTCTCCTCCCAACTTGCAGGTGCAGTGTTTTTAATTTATATCAATTTAAATTCAATCAGTATCTCCATGGCTTTTACGTTTGTGCACATCTACAGTTTGTGTTTGTCTCCACTGACCTCTGTGCTTTCCTAAAGACTCCGGGCACAAACCCAGGACAAAGGCTACAGCAGGATTTTTACAAGGCCAGGATTGCTTTCCGAGTGTCAGTGTCTTCGTTGTTCAGCAAGGCAAACCCCACACGTGGTGGCACAGGATGTGGTTCACCATGAGGGGCTGGGAGGGGAATTTTCCTGCATGTGAAACAAAGACAGAACAGATCTGTGGACCAAAATGGAGGAGAGCAAAGTGTCTTGCACAGGTGGACTTTGGATCTGTCCTGACACGGATGGGGACAACACACCAGATGAGACCCACCCCCAGATCTGGTCAGCTTCTAGGATCCTTCAGGCTATGAGTCTTCTTCAACGTCATGTCTGAATAGAGCTGTTCATTCACTAGGTTAAATTCTGCCTACCCAGAAATACACACACACCTTTCCTCTTCAAAAATAAATCCTGTCCTTGTTACTGTGGAGGCACAAGCAGAGCCCTGGAGTGGCCGAGACGTAAATCTGAAAGGTGGGCTCCAACGTGGTGTCCTCAGCCCACAGAGAGACGTGGTCTGCAACCACGGGGAGTGAGCAAACAGGAAGCGGGTTGAGGTCATCTTGGCGTCATATGGTGGGATGCTGGGGCTGGGGCTCTCCAGCTATTCCTTCACCTGTCCAACAGACATCAGGAACGGGCAGGCTGCCTGGAGCTGCCAGAGCTGGCGATGGGATGGAGGTTTTCCCCACACTCCTGGTCCCAGAGCATAGGCACCTTCATTGCTCTGGCCAGGGGTGATGGAGCTGCAACCGTGCTTGTAGGTCTTTCTTCTCTTCTGTGTCCTGGTGTTACCCTGGTTTATGCTGGCTAACTTCTCCCATCTCTAGCTACCCTCCAGCCTGTCCTGCAGCCCTTCCCACATTGCCTAGACTGATCTGCCTTTTGATCCCTCAGTTCCTAACACCATTGTGGGACTCATTAGTGAATGCACGTTAAGAATGACCAAGAAAAAAATATCAAATGCTGATTTCTGGTCACCTTTTTTATTTTTTATTTTTTTATTTTATTTTTTTTCCATTGCATTGCATTGCATTGCAGATGTTTGGGAGCCAATGTGTGCCTGGGCATGTTTGTACCGGGCTCGGCTTGGCCAGTCCCCACTCTGTGTGACATTCCCAGGCCTCAGACACCGACAGTGTCCCCTGGACATAGAGATGTCCCCCGGCAGGCAGGAGGTGGCAGCATTGCATAGCCCAGGAGATCCTGCTCTCCTGCATACCCGTGCATGGTCTAGTTACTGGCCAGGAGCTGCAGACCTGTTTTTCCAGCTCCTCCAAAGATACGTGACTCAAGCCAAACACTTCCAGACGACTCAAATCCCATCCAGGGCAACCATTGAAAACAACTAAACCCCGAAGGCCTCTGAGTGCACATCAGTCTTAAGCTGTTTGCAAATCACGATTAACAGTAATGTGAGGGCAGCTGAGGACATAAAGGCTCTGTATTTAGAAATAAGTGTGATGTTCAGATATACCTCATTTGCCCTTGAAACTCAAGCCCCCTTAAGTGCTGTGTGATGTATCTGAGCTCCTCCGCACAAAATCCACATTGCCTTTGAGTGACAAGAGTGCAGATATTCTTGCTCGTACAAACGCTCCATTACAGTATTGAGGTGGGAATGAGTTGGAGGCTAGCTTGCTCTCTCAGCATCACTTTCATTCTGGTACATCTGGCACAGTCTGGGCTGATTTTGAGTCTTCTGCATTTTATTTTTATTAGAGATGCAGAGGGATCTGTAGTAAAACCTTGGGTCTAAACTCTCTGAAACACAAGAGGAATTTGGAGCTGATATTTGCAGTTCAAGACATTGCTGACTGCCAATTTTCCCTCTCCTTTCCTCCTGGTCTCTCACCATGGAGTCATCCTGTAGCTAAGTGAGTCCACCACAGGAAGAAACACAGGCAAATCACAGACTTCCCTTGCTGGGTAACAGCCACATGGACACAAGCCAGGACTTTTTTGCACTTGTGCAGACAGAAAGTGTTTGTACCACAGTAACTTTACCAAGTTAGAAAGCAATATGGTGAGTGCAATAAAAGCCTCCATCACTGTTATGCTAGGAGGACTCCTCTACCTTTGTATGAGCAACTTCCTATTGATAGAGCAGTGTCTTAACCTGGACCTCTTAATCTCAATTTTATCAAAAGAGTTAGTTATTTAAAACAATCTGTGCATAGACCAGTCTTAAAATTGAACTTTTTGTTATTCCCATGACTTCAAGTATACCAAGAGAGCTAGAAAGCAGTTTCTCTGAATGCCCCCATTAAAAGTAGATATTCTGAGTAGACGTTCTTTCTATATACATATGCTACATTACTGTAGGAGCTTTATTTTTCCCGAGGACTGAATCATTTCCAAAATGTAGGCTTGCACAGCAGAAGACACCGCTCTGACAGGGAGTGATGATGAGTCACCGGGAATTCACAGTTTTGTGTTCCTGCAAAGGAAAAAAACTCACAGCGCTGAGCCAGAGGACAAGGGAGGAGAGCTCATTTTTGAAAGACAGCAAGAAACAGGGTCTGGAGCAGGAGCTGCTTCTGCCAGGAGCCAGGCACGGCTGCCACGTGAAGGTGGGGCCCGCAGGGCTCGGGGTGGTGGCCTTGCCAGGTGACGCTGCCCACCACCTTGCATGGGCCTCACAAGGGGCTGTAGCCCCCTCAGCCTCCTCGCAAATCTGCAGCTGACTCGGAAACCTCCCAGCAGAAACCTGAGGCTTGCCCAGGATTCCCAGCCCTGCACGCTGCCATCCCAACAGGCCAGGGCTGAAGGTCAGGAGAATAAAGCAAACTGGGTCAGGCCGAGCGGGGAGAGGTAACGAGGCAGTTGTGTGCTCATAGCGCCAGGGGGAAATTCTGCTGGGCTCCGGGCTCAGCCCCGCGAACCATGGGGCTGCAGGTGCTGCATGGCCCTGGTGCCGCAGCAGGACACAGGACACCCTACTGTGGATTCATTTTATGGGTTAAATCCAGACAGTTACGATCCATGTGGCAGGGGTTCTGGGTTTGACACGGGCTGGAAACGCTGCCAGCAGCGGGGTCACAGTGCTTATGCAGGCAGTGAGGGTGCCAGCGCATCGCCGGGTGTTTCCACATCCCTAGCGGTCGCTTTGCAGACATGGCCGCCCCCAGAGACCCGCTCCAGAGGAGCTCTAAGTGACATGCAGCCGTCTGTGAACGGGCCGGGTCGAGCCTCCATTTGTGCTGGCTTTGGAACCTGCGACCCCGAGCCCGAGGCTGCGCCACTCAGGCCCGAGGAGGCCCCGGCTGTGCCTCCGAGGCGCCTGCCCCTTTAAGGAGCAGGTGAGGGCACGTCTGCTGCTCCCCTTCCTCTTCCGCCCGGGCTCGGGCTTCAGTGACACGCATGCGCACACCTAGAACACGACGCGTCGCAGGGCCGGGGGCGGGTGAAGAACGACGCCGATCATTGGCTTTGCGGGCGGGTGGCGCGCGCGCATGCGCGGAGGGCGCTCCTCCCGCCCTCTCCCCGCCTGCGCAGCCCCCGGCGCAGGCGTGCTGCGGGCAGGAGGCGGCCTCGCCCTGGCGCATGCGCG
>VXAA01001765.1:1510513-1558933 GCA_013399115.1 Anseranas semipalmata | reverse complement strand
GGGCGCAGGGAGCCGAGCGCCGCCCGGCCGGGGAGCAGGACAGAGCCGCGGAGGGGGGCGCCCGTCGGAGGGGCCCGGCCGGAGCTGAGCAGCGGGGACCNCCCGAGCCCCTTAGCGCCGGGAGCGCTCCTCAGCCGCCCCTCGCCATGGCGAGTAGCAGCGGCTCCAAGGCCGAGTTCATTGTCGGGGGCAAGTACAAGCTGGTGCGGAAGATCGGGTCGGGCTCCTTCGGGGACATCTATTTGGCGATCAACATCACCAACGGGGAGGTAAGGGCGGCTCGCACCCCCCCACCTGCTTGGGACCGTCAGCGCGGCCCCTTCCGCCCCTCGGGGGGGAACTGGAGACCAGCGGTAACCTCCCCGAAGCCGGGGTTTGTTCGCTTTGCCCCGCTATCGCCTTCTTCGAGGCACCGGGCGGCCTCGTCTCGCCGGCCTGGCTGAGCCGCCCTCCGCGGGGTGGGGGAGTTGAGGTGCGCACCCCGGGGCTCGGGGCTTCCACCGCCCGACGGCCTTCGTCGCCGGGGGGGGGCACCCAGCGCTTGTATAGCGAGTGGTAGGGAGAGAAGACCACCATTGTGGGAAAACGTACTTTGTCTTTTATCAGCGGCCGGAGAAGTCTCTTCCACCAGTCATTTCTGTCCCCTTTCTCTGCTGGGGAACGTTTTATCTCGTGTTCATCAACAGTAATAGAAACAAAGAAGATCCCCTCTTTCTTCAGCTCTTTTTTACTTTTTTTTTCTTCCTCCCCCTCACTGCTGTGAGCTGTAAAGAAGAAACACCCACGTATGTTCTTCCTCACTTATATGGATCTGAAGACATAACATCTCCAGCTCAATTTCATGACCTGGGATGGATATTTATGAACAAATCATCACGATATGGATTTTATTTGAAGAGACGACAAAGTGCAGGATCTTGAGCACCGAAAGCTTTAAAAAAATTGTACCTCAGAGCAGTTGCAGCAGGGGTGTGTGGGGAATGTTGAAGTTCTGTGCCCCTTAAACCTCAGTGGCAAGGCTGTGCTTGGTGGACACTCTGCTCTGATTCCTTGTTCCCTCTCACTGCAGGAAGTTGCTGTAAAGTTGGAGTCTCAGAAGGCGAGACATCCCCAGCTGCTGTATGAAAGCAAACTATACAAGATTCTGCAAGGAGGAGTTGGCATCCCACATATACGGTAGGAATCAATTTATGTATGCCAGTACAGTGATTTTCCTTTAATGTTAGTATGAGGTAGGACACCACCATTAAGAGACTTAATCTGGGAGGGATTGGACTGTTGGAAAATATGCTCCATTCTAAGCTTAACAACTAGTTGGGTATCCTTGTAACCTGCTCTCTGCCCCTGACTGTCTTTTCTTATGCTTAAATGCTGTGCTTTGAAAGTGAGATCTTTAGCAGTTCCTGAGCTAGGAGAAATTCTTGTAGTGATTAGAATGAAGTGTGAGATTGTTATGGGGAGAGCCAGTGTTCTTGATGAGGTTGTGAGTTTGGAGCTAGTACTGGAAATGGCTGCCGTCTTTTGTTGGTTTTTTTTTTTTTTTTTTGTTCCAACATGTCTTCCTCCTCCGCTCAGAAAATGGCGGATGGACGCGATTAACCCTCCCCCTTCTCCTGTTGGGACAAGGGACGTGCTCAGGCATGTATCTTTTCCTTTCATAGTTATGTGCTGCAAGGCTTGAGACTGCAGAGAACCTCAACCAGGAATGAAATGGCAGCCCCTTTCTATTACCCGCAACAGATGCGTCACTAGGATTTCCGTACAGTTAAAGTGCCAAGATTAATCCCTCCCAGTTGCTTGTTATGCAGCTTCCTTGTTGCATATTCTGTCTGAAACTTTCGGGAGTTTTCAGTAATTTCCTGATCTAGAAGTAAATTGCTGCTGTTTTGGTGCAACAGACTCTAGGAGGAGTCATTTCTCGGAGATTATTGAGGTGTTATACTGGGTAGTTCCGACTACTGAATTTAAGCATCAGAATAGACTAAATGAAACTTAAGCCTTCTCCAGAAACACTATCCAAGAAGGTTTTTTGGAGTTTTTTAATAACTGTTTTTAAAGTCAGTATTTCTGATGCTTGCAGTATGGTATAAAGGGATTTGGTGTCTTGAGCTACAGAAGCAACTTCAATTTAGTTCTAGGGGCAAGCTGTGAATTCCATTTAGTCTCTTAACCCTTCTTTCACTTTGTCGCATGGGCATCAACATAGATAGTGGCCTATACGCACTGTAGGGACATAGTGATTTACACGTTTCAGACTGCATATTAATTTTAACAAAAACCTACAAAGAGCCTGTGTTTCTGAGGTTGATAGCTCCTCCCTACCCTGTAAACACAACCGACTGTAGACCTGAATGTATGCTGGAACTCTATAGCCGAGGAGACAGTGCTGTCTTGGCCATCTGTCCTCTCCATTCACAACAACCTTTTGCAAGAATAGAATAAACGTATCTGTATGGAACAGAACAGTTATAGCTTGAACAGAGTTGCTTATGTGAAACCAGATTCAGTTTTTATTTCAGACTACAATTTCTCTCTTTTTTTTCAAATGGCTGCAAATGGGTTATTTCAGAACTGAAAGAATAGAAATTACATATTGGAAAGCCATCACAGTACAGTGGCATGCTAAAACAGGGATAACTGGGAAAACAGCCAAAGTAAGTGGGTATCTGGTGTTTCATCACAAAACTGGAAGAGCAAGCATTCTTAAGCTTAGTCTTTTTTCTTTTTTCTTTTTCCTTTTTTTTTTTTTTTTTTTGGAAAAAAACCCTTTGGTGCTATAATGAGGCTTAAGTTTCAAATTTTTTAACTTTTCCCATGTAACAGAAATGAACTACTGTTAAAAGTAAGTTATTGGATTTGGTTAAAATGCCCCATGAGAGCATTTTATTTCAGTCTGAGATACTGGTAGTCATCTTGCATGTTGAGAAACTTGTTTCTAGCTTCAATTAAAGCAGTCATCTTGTAAGTTTTCTTTCCTCTGTATGACATACTTTTATCTGACTTAGCTTTCTGTATAACCAGTAACTCTTGTTTAAAAGTCTCACCACCACAGAACTACAAACTTTATTTAACACATGCTTTTTCTCCCAGCCCCAGAAAAATAATACAAGATTACAACAATCTGGGTAAGAATTGACAACTGAGGCAATACTCAACTCACATAGATTCTCACAGTGTTAGAAGTGCACGATCTATTTGACAATGTCAGGGAGTCTTAAAGATTTTCACTTTCAGGTTCTCACAGCGTTAATCTTAGGAGGATTTTTCTAGAAAGGTATCTTTCAGAAAATTCTTGGAAATACCTTTTTGATCTTCAGAAGCAACAGTAATTTTAAATTTATGTATTAGATGTTGCTTGACAGGTTCTTCGGCTATGCTTCAGTTACTTGTTGTCTTGCTGTAAGACATCTGGTGATGCTTGAAGAAATCTAAAATAGTATTTTTGGTTTTTTATCCTCTTGAAGAGGAAGCTGAGCAGAATACCCGGCACAGTTCTTTTGACAAACGTTGAAACATGATGTGTTTAGTAGAATCAGAATTCATGGTACTCTGAATCTATGGGGGAAGAGTTGTCTTACAAAATGAGATGCATCACTGAGGTGCTTAACAAAGACCAGGACCAAAGTCAAATTACTGTGCATATTGTTCCAGACAATTCAAGCTTTTCTGACATGCGTTTTTGGCAGCAGCTAAGCTGGGAGAATGTATGACTTCGTACTTAGGTCACTTTGCATGTGTAATTGATAATACGCGTTTTGTCATTGTTCTGTAATGATATGCTGTCCAGTTGGAATAAGCTGTTCTTGGCTGAGTGTATTGAGAAGGATGAATCAAGTTGAAGAAAAGTTTTTCAATAAGTTTAAAATGTCTGTAATGTGATGGCTTTAAGCAACAACAGCATAAATAGTATTTGATAGAAAATTTAGGAATTGTTCCCAGTTTTTCCCATTGCTATGCTGTATAAGCTGGGCTCAACAGCATTTTTATTTTAGTGCTTCTTTGGGATTAACTGTGGACTTTCACTTGTGGAGAGAGGACTTGCTACTTGCACTGTAACAATGTATTGTTTGCACATAAAATAGCAAAAACTGAGATTGGGTTGTCTGTATTCTCTGAATATTCTACACACCTTTAAATTCACAAGAGGATCTTTGACTTTGCTGTTTCTTGTTGTTTTCTGGAAGAGTAGGGAAGACTCTGAACTTGTCTCCAAAGTTTCACAAACCCTTACATAAATACCCAGATGGTGGTGAGTTCTTGATGCACAAATTTTGGTTACATTACCTTCATTTTTGACAAAAGGCTCTTGAACCAAGCTTAACATCTAACAATCTGATCTGCCTTTAGGACACAATGCAAAGTCTGCAGTATTCTGGTAGGCTTATTCTCATTGTTCTCAGCCATCAGCTCTTTTTTTTCTCCTCTCGTTTTCGGTAGCAAAGCATTTTTAGCTGTAATCTTCTTGTTAACCGGGCACTGATCCTATTAGTTTGGAATATCTGCCTTTATTCCCAAATTCTTGGTCCTGGTTCAGAGGAATGAAGCACAGTGTGTTTGAGTTCTGTATATTGTTTATAGTGTAGATCTGTTAAAGCATTCTTGGTAAGAGCAATTGTTTGAATGATCTGTGACAGCCACTCTTAATTTTTGCTATTTCTGGTGATTATCAACTATTGTTCATATCCTTTATGAAAATTATCTTTAAGTACTCTTTCAGATGTACTTTTCTTTTAAAAGAAGGATGGACTTCAGATTTTTTTTTTTCTTGACAACATCTTGGGATAGCTTGTTACCTACTTTCCACTAGAAATGGATGGTATGCCGAATCTGGCTGTGGCTATTGATGAGGTATTAGAAGTGTTGCATGTAAGAGCAGGGGAGCCTAGTGAGTGTGAAACAGGTAATGCCTGTATTCTTCTGTGGGCAAGGCTGAAGAAATGCTGTACTCAATTGCATGTGAGGCTAATTAAGGTGATATTTGAATTTAATCATTTGTAAGTTTAAAAAAACAAAAGCTATTGACATTGTGATTTTTTTTTGCAACCTGAAGAAGTAAATTCCTACATTTCTGAACTTACCAGTGCAGTAAGTTCTTACAAAATATTTTGAGGTTGAGTAATTGAGTATTGTCACCCATGTATTGCTACATAATCTCCTAAATAATGTAGCATGTTTAAAAGTTGCTGGCAAAAAAAAAAAAATCTGTAAAAGCATCTAAAAGTTCTGCTCTTACTGGTCACTTACTGCCATGTTGCTGCCTCTGCCAGTATTCATCTTCACTAAATACTACATGCAGTAGAAAAACATGGTAAAGTTTGGTAATTTTAGGGTTGTTCTCTCAACAGCTTTTTTCTTGAGCACTTTAAATTCTGGTCTATTTAAGCAGTGCTTAAAAATCTGTAAATACACTTCTCTAACACTTTCATACTGAAGGACAGACCCACTCTAGTAGATAAGAGGAAGATTCTTGTTCTGGTAGCTCAAAGTAAAATTGAAAGCTGGTCTTCTAAATGAATCCCTAAAGTTTTTCTGCTGAGAGACTGGAAATCTTTAAACGAAATCTATTTAATGCTTTATAACTATCTAAAATTCTGTTTTAATTGGTCTTCATTGGTCTCCTTAGAAGCAGCCAAGAGAAACCCCATTTTGAAAACAAATGAAACGGTTCTATTTTGATTTTCCTCTAGCCTTAGCTCAGCCTTTGCAGGAACAGCTGCAGAAGTATGCACTTTCAGTTCAGCGTTACTCTAGTTGGAACAGATGATCACAGGTCCTACTGAAAGGGTCTGTTTTCCTCAGCAATGTTTCCTATACATACTGCTGATTAATGGCTTACCTTCTCAACTGAATTGAGCCTTTTGATTTCTATGGAAGAAATTTGACTTATGTTCTCCTCACTTCCTACCAGCTGTTAATTCGCTTCATTAAACAACTAGCAAAGCAGCAAGTCAACTACTTGGAAGTATGTACGCAACGTACCACTAGGCAGCTGAAGTAACCCTTTTGCTTAGGAGATAAGTTGCACTGGCATACTTCATATATTTTTCTCGTAACTGTACAAAAAGTGATACAGAATTTTATTTATAGAGCCTACCTAACTTCGTAACGTAGAGTGTTCTTTGCTGTTTCTTTATTTAGTACTTGGGTGGCCTAATTCATACTCACCATGGCAACTAATGTTAGGTGACATCTGTTAAATATTCCACTTCGGTATTTCAGTCATGCCATATTATGTTAAGTTCATTTATATTACTGATTCCTAGCTGGCTAACAGTTGAGAAGTGCTTTTCCAGCTTCAGGGGAGGTAGGCTAGAATTAAAACATATGTGCCAATTTAGACATGAATCTTATAATGATAGGTTGCTTTCCTTGTGTGTTGCTTCCTTATCTGTTAAAACTCAAATTAGATTATTTTTACAGGCAGAATATACTTGTCTAGACTAGATTTGTCTGAAACATCTTTGTTCCTTAGATGTCTGTGCTAAGAAGTCTAGAACATGCGACCAAAAGGGATTACTTTGGTCGTGTTCCAGCTCATTTTGGTTAACATGCTGTTCTTTCTGTGAATCAGGCACATTGTTAAAACTTCCTTGGTTAGCACCCCAGTACTCATGATTCTGTGGTTGGAGAGAGCTTCAGCACCTGAAGATGAATGCTTGTACCTATAGGCAGCCGTTGCCCATTTAGTTCTTCCCTGCTTTTTTTTATAGCCTTCTCCCTCTTTACGCTCCGCCCAGATCTATAAAGAACAGTTGCAGAACTTCATGACTGTCTTGCTGAGCTGTGTGAATGTATGATTACAGAGGTCGCTGCCTTCCCATCCATTTTGAAACCCTTTTCTGTCCCTGTTCTGATCTGGATTTCCTTTCCTGGATGTTGGTGGCAGGGCTCGTGTGTTGGTTGCCACATGAAGGAACATCAGTGCCTTAAGCATTGATATCAATTGCTTCCCAGTTCCTGTTGAATACCTGCACTTTTATTGGTTAGGATTGCTTATTTTTTCAGTGGTGCCTGATACTAGAACTATATGATTATAGGGAGGCCTGTGTTTTCTCTTTAGTCGCATCATCTGACTAATGCCTAGTTCAGACACTTTTGTATAAATGACTTAGTGCTTGCAGAAGTGGAATAGAGTTCCAGAGCATTCATCAGTTTAGTGTCATTTGGTTTTCTTTTGGATGTCTGAATCCTTTGTACTCATGAGGCCTTCCAGACTTGCATATTCATTCTCATGTGCCTGCTGCTGACTTGTCAAATTTATTAGTAAGGTGAACTCAGGTAATTCCAGTAGTTCTTTCCAGCTTGCTTGTTCACTGTACCCTGTTTTTGTTTTAAGGTGGATTGAAAAAAAAAATCTATTGATTCTTCTGGCAATCTCCACTTTTTGTCATGTGAACTATCCATTTGGTGTTTGAAAGCCAAAATGCTGGGAAACATTGCATAGAACTAGACAGAGTAATAATAGGGTAAAATAGTATGAATGATGAAAGTGGCAACAGTTAATGTAATGTCAAAGAAGTCCAAATTGACTTTTTTTATTGAATGTGAATATAATGGTTTCTGGATGCCTTTTCATCAATATTCTGAGAAGTTTTTGCTTAAATTCCAGAGTCTAAAGGTTTAACTGTCTAAGTCTTGTTACAGAAGCATTGTACTTCCTTGTGCTGAGGCACCAGGAGAATTTTTTTTTTTTGTCTCAGATATGAGCATGACCTTCCACAGTTCTGTTTGTAATTCCAGATGGCTATGGCCTCCACTGGGATAGCTGGTGATTGCAGTCAAGTTCACAGAAGCCTTTAGCAGAAGATAGGTTAGCTGGCAAAAACAGGTGTCTGAGGAGAGCTTTTATTAAGCTGAAACAAAAGACAGTCTTGTTATGGTTGCTTTGGTAGTAGGAAAAATTTCTTGCGTCAGTGAGCTGGTGTTCTGGTTTTATATATACAATAAGCTGTAGACATAATGACGTTGCATTATGCTAATGATTACAATGTCTTCACTTCCTTCATAGTTTCAAAGTGCATGGGATCTGGGCTTTCTTTACCAATGACTAATAGCTGTACAGTAACTCGGTACTTTAGTTCATCTCAATTTGAATTTGAGGATTTTTTTCATGCGAATTTCCTGAATCTTTTTATTTAGCACTTGACCAGCTCGCACAGCTTTGACAATTGTAATTACAATAACAAGGAAACAAAACTGGTATAATTAATCAATGTAATAGATAAAAATGCTGGATATCTAGTAAAATTGTAAAAGCGGTACAATAGTCTGTAACTGGGCTTATAATCTCTCAACCTATTTCTGAATTCTGTTAGCCCTTTGCTCACCTCTTTGCTAACCGCTCTACCTCAGTATGACTCTTTCAAGGAAAGAAATACAAAATGTAAACAATGTTATCATAACCAAATAAAATGTTCTCAGTTAAAGTTTAAAAAAAAAAAGCCTATTAACAAACGTTTTCTCAGAGACTTCTTTTGTCACTGACATTATTTAGGAACATACAGTTGCTGAAATAGACACTATATGATTTTTGAAAGATGCAGCTCTGAAAACAGGATTTTAATTTTGGGTAGACCTGACCTGTAGTATTTGCTACTAAGTGCTAGATGTGCATCAGTACTTCACTTGCTTGCCTCAAAGTTAGTTAAGGAAATGAAAAAAGTTCGAGTAAACATTCACTTGTCACATGATCTGTCATCATACCCACTTTAATGTATAGGGTTTGGAAACCAAATGCTTCATGTGACTTAGTTGTTCAGCATGGAGCTAAAACTGAAATTCAGGATGTTATCAAAAGTTCCGACTGTCTGCATATACAGGAGCTGGGTATCAGGCTGCTAAACCACAAGATTTGGAAACTTGTTGACATAGTGAGTCTTGGTCTTCCAAATTAGACAAGTCACTGAAGTCAAATCGAGGTCACTGTTAGATCTTTAACTGTACTTTAACCATGATAGCTTTAGAAAGGTGTTTTTTTTTTTTTTTTTACTGTGTTCTAACTGATCTGTAGTCTTGAACAGATAAGGCAGGGGAGAATGACAAAGCATTTCCATGCACACATGAGCTTAGGCACGCCTTACAGCCTGAGTCCACAGTGTGGACTGTGATTTTTTAACAGCTGTGTCAGATGTTACTACGTTACATGGCATGTTCCAAGATAACTCTTAGCTCTTACTAATAACAGTGTCTTGATAATATTTCATTACGCCTTCAATAAGGTCTTCTACTTCTGTTCAGGAAAGCTGCTAAACTGTATTTTTTTTTTTTTTTTGCATAAGTAGCTATAGATGGACCTGTGCTACAGAACTAAAATTCTCTATTTATGCAGTATGTCCTAATGGGATGAGGTCACTGTGGAAATGAATTAGAGTAATAATGAGTTTTCCTAGTCTAGGAATTCCACATTTCTTTTGAAAATTTGTGGTGTGTAACTAATGCATGGAGTCAAGTGTACTGTCAAGTAGTTAAATCCCTTGTTCCTGCTTTCCAGAACTCTCCTTGCTTAATATGTATTGCTGCTGTTGCTTCTTTAACTTTAGTATGAGAGAGAGCGGATCATTGCTTCCAGCTATGCTTAAAAAAAACCAAAAGTCCATGGAGTTCTAATAGACGTTTGGAAAACTTGTGTTCCAAGATGCTAGTAGCATCTAATAGTTGCTCAGGGCTTTGTATCGATCATTCCTTCATACTAGTAATTCACTTCAAGTCTCACTGCTGGTGCAGTGTTGGAACTCCTAAAGATTTCTGGTTGCAAGACTACTTTTGTTTTTTCCAGAGGTGTACTCAATTTGTTGCCATATTGCTTTGCACTGTACCCCCATAGTGTTAAAACTTATATGCCAAAGTGCTTGTCCAAAAGGTGCAATCATGTGCCATCTTACATTGATTATGGGAGTAAGGAGTACTTGCCAAGCTCTTAAGAACCATAATTTCCAAGGCTTCCTAACAAGAGCCAAGACTTCTAACATTTTCACTCAGCACTGCCAGTAGAAGTAGCAGCTAGTAGATGCACTGTGAATGGACGTGATGTAGCCTTACTTCTTAATCCCATTTTGCCTGGAAATGTTCCAAGGGAAATGAAAGCTTACTTGCAGTGTTAGCAAAGTAAATAAAGTACAAGTTTCACCAGTGTAAAATGGTCAGGAGATTAAAATTTTCTTCTGCATATGTAGAAGTAGGCCAAGTAGTAGGATGTTGTGCAATCAACCTGAATTACTGCACATACTAGGCAGAGAGATCCCTATAGACAAACTGAGTGCTTTTCAAATGTTTTTTCCCTGGGTAAGCTTTCCTTTCATCAGCTTCACTTTTTTTGGTGTGATGCTGTAACTAAATTTTCTTAGTTCAGTTGAAGGCTGATACACAATCCTTTTCCCTTGTACTGCAGTCTCGGGCATTGAACCATTACTGTACTGACCAATTACAATCAGCATCTGAAACAGTGTTTCCATTTCTTGAAGAAAATTGTGTTTTATCTAGATCTGGATTTACTCTATACAGTGGCAGGCCTTAGAACGCTTGGATTCAGCTCATTATTCTTGAGTGTTTTTCACAACAAAGCTAAATGTCGTATGAAAGAATAACTGGGCAGATTATCTGGTCCAGTTTTCACTGCTCTGGATGACCATTATGTTTCATTTTGAAATGTGACCTGTGGAGTTTTTTATAGAGCCTTGCCAAAACTACTCAGCAGTTTGCATAGGTGACTTTGGTAGGAACTGAGAAGTAGGCATATTGAGTAATTCTCGAAATAAAGCCGGCTTACAGTTGAATAAGAGCTTTTCTCAACCATATCTCATCTTGAATGTCTATATTATATATTTGAAATACTCTTTTTTTGGTTGCTTTTGCTGTTAAAACTGGTTTCTAATAACTCTTTAAAAGGGCCTACCTAGGCAAGTCTTTTCAGCTCCAAAATGCACAAGTTTCATGGCTCAGTGTCAGATTCCAGTGTAAATAGTATCACTCTTACAAATTACGTACTTTATCAAGTAATACCATATGCTGTGCTTTTCCAGTTGCGTCACTGTTTTTTTTTGTACATCATAGTAACATTAACGAATTTTAGAAGGCAAAGAACTGATAAATAGTACTTAGAGTATTGTTATCATTAACATGCCAGAGGAATGTTTATTGGCACTAAATTTGGGTGACAGCTTTAAAAATGTATAGCTTCTGCATCAGCTCCTTATGGAGGGAATGAAAATTGTCCTATACTGACCTGTTATGCCGTGAGTATGGTCCACAGCCCACATATAATAACTTCATAATTCATTGTTTGATAAAAATGCATGGTTTCTACTAGCATCCTGACAATAGGAAGGTACAAGCCAGTAGCTCCTGAACCAAATGCAAATATAGAATATCTTCTTTGCAGCCTGTAAATATTTTACTTTAACCTGACAAAGCTTGGGATCCTTTGAGTGTGCCAAGGAATTTGTTGGCTTTATCAGTGGTAACTATCTTCCAGACAACTGTGCATTAGTCTCCTGCACTCATGGTTTAAAGTGGAAATAAAATGTCTGTACAGCTCTTTAAGCCCCAGCTACCGCCGTGCTTGGGCTGAAGCTTGATATTTTTTCTTCATCTGCATTCTCTTGTTATGGGATGTCTCGGTGTGTTGTCTGCACTGCTGTTAGAAACTGAGTCTCTTCCAGAAGACAGCTGGTCACTGCCTCATCCATAGACTGCTTCTACTAGGTCCTTGTCATAACGACTCAGTGCCTAGCAAAGGCAAAATGCAGCCTTCTGACTGCTAAAGTGGTGAATCTTTACAGCGATGTACTACCACTTAGCACAGCTTTTTAAATAGTATTTCTCAGGCACCCCTCTCACTTAACTATAGGTATCTGGAATGTGCAGAAGGACTTCAGAGGAGAATATTCTGGTTCTGTCCTTCAGTGCCAACTTGAAGTGTGGGAATTCACAGCTGAGGTTTGCAGAAATAAAGGGTCTTCAGGCAGCTTGGGTAGTGAAGCATGCTCCCCCAGTTGCACATAAAGCAAGACAACACTATGATGGAAATACTGAATGTGGACTGGAAGGAAAGATATGCGTGGGAGGCCTTCTGCTCCTCCTCAGTATTGATAACATTTGATATGTCAACTTGGGGCAAAAAATTAGACACTCAAGGGTTGATCTCATACTCTTCTTGGCTGCAATTGAAGGTATATATATTGTTTCATCTGTATTTTTGCTTTTATGACCCTTAAGTGTTTTTCCCTATATGATGAAAGCCTAGTAAAGAGTTTTTAATCTACTTAATAGTACAGTAGAACTTGATTAATATTTATTAAATTTGAATGAATGAGGAGGTAGAGACAGTTAACCGCAGGAACACCTTTGGTATGTTGCAGAGATGTCCTACCTGTAAACAAAGCCTAAAGCAATTAACAATATTTCTGTGAAATTGAATAATGCAGGAAACTGATAGGAGTGTAGGGTGTCCTGCAGATGGGTTTCAGTGCAGTTAAGTACTGACAACTCAGTATATTGGTATGTAATGGCTTCTGCTTTGGTTGTTAATTCTGGTGTTTCAGCTGATGCTAAAATTTAGTGATGTTTCCACTTCAGAGAAACTTAAATGTGCGCGTGTACAGTTGTTATTTTATGTTCTGTTTTGTCCTCAAACGTTGCTTCTAGGAAAAATGAGAGACTGATAACCCTAGATTTAGGTAGCTTTCTAGGTTGAACATAAGCCAGCAATGCCCTCTTGCAGCAAAGAGGGCTGGTGGTATCCTGGGCTGCATGAGGAAGGAGTGTTGCCAGGTCAAGGGAGATGGTCCTTCCACTTTACTCAGCAGTAGTGAGGCCACACCTGGAGTGGTGTGTCCAGTTCTGGGCTCTTCAGGACAACAGAGACATGGATATACTGGACAGAGTCCAGCAAAGAACCACTAAGATGACTAAGGGGACTGGAGCACCTCATGAAAAGCTGTCTGGACATGGAGCCAGGCAGCGGGCTCTAGGTCGCCCTGCTTGAGCAGGAGGTTGGGCAAGATGACCTCCAGAGATCCCTTCTGACCTCAGCCATTCTGTGACCCTGCTGCCTGTTCTGTTGAATATTCCCCTATAAAAAAGGAGGGGAAGCAGGGAGAGCATTTCCTACTATACTAACTTGAAAATAAACTGCTTAGGTGCTGATTTTAGTTGGTCTCTCACTAACAAAAGTTAACTTAACCATTGGTACTGACAGTTGTCTGAGAGTTGATGGCAAGAGGTGCTCATCAAGGTGACAGTAAGCACAGATAGCTTGGAAGTAGTAAGATGTATGTTTTATAATCAAGTTACTCTCCTAGAAACTCAAAGGCTTTAGCACAAGGATTTCAAAATGTTTGATGTTCTACAAGTATATCCATTTGGAGGAGGATCGTTTTTGTGTGTTCAGAAATATAACTCTTGACAGTCCAAATGATGCTTGTCTCATCAATGTTTACTGTTGGCTAAGGTTCAAATTTGTATGGTTCATGCTAACACTGAATAACTTCCTTTGTTGCAGGTGGTATGGTCAAGAAAAGGATTACAATGTTCTAGTTATGGATCTTCTTGGTCCCAGCCTTGAAGACCTTTTCAACTTCTGTTCTCGCAGGTTTACGATGAAAACAGTACTTATGCTAGCAGACCAGGTATGTACAAACCTTACTGTGAGGAAGTTAAAACCCCTGAATTATTTTGTGTAACACGGTTCTCTTTAGGTGGGTTAAATAATGTGTAATGCAGTGTTCTGTGTGGCCAAGTGAACACGGGACCTCTATAGGAACAAAGCAGTGCTAGGCTTCTCCATGCTGTGCATAGAAAATGAACCTGTAGGCCTGAGTGGACTGCAGTGGAGATACCAACTCCTTCTTGCTGCAGATCTAAGAAGTACAGTTTTAACAAAGTATCTAGGCAAATATGAGTGGATTAGCTGCCAGCACAAGCAATGGGAGTGGTGCTAGGAGGTCTGAAGCAATCTGCAGTAATGGATGATCTGATTCAATGAGAACTTGTTAATGTTGGCCAGCCATGTTGACAGGTGGGCAACATGCAAGTCTGGGGGTCAGTTCTCAGTGAATGTCACTATGTACTTGCAAGCTCCTGTAATTCCTAGTACCGGACCATGAGCTAAGAAATAGTGTTTTGGTCGCTGTGGTGTTTAGGACAGTTCTTTTAGTTGAGATGCCACTCTATGTCAAACTTAATCAAGGCCTTGCAGGTCTGTTAATTTAAGGCATCGGAAGTGCCTATCAGTTTAGTCTTTTTCTAACAGTTGATATTTTTTCAACTTTGAGAGTATGGCATTTGAGATAGCCACTTGCTATTTAGCAAATAGCTTGATTGTACTGTCTTCAGTTACTTGAAGGCAGTAACGGATTCATGAGTTGAATTTTCAATGTTAGTTTAAATTTCATCTAATATTACGTAATTGATGTTAGTACCAAGTTGTCACTTAGCCAGATGCTCGTAGAATCCCAGGCTTATGGCCAGGGAAGCTCACAGCATTTGTATGGAGACCAGGTCAGCTGTCCCTTTTCTCAGCTGCTTTAAGTGACTGGTATGCTTCTTCTAGACAGAAGCACTTGCCTGCTTACTTAGCTAGAGTCAGGGTGCTACAGCATTTCTGGAGAATCTGTATAGTTCTTGTGCAGTATTCCTTTGTATGATAAATGCTAATTAGTTGTCATCTGGGAAATACAGATGGGATGTAGGATGTCAGTGTATGGAACTGTCTTTTAGACCATAATACGATAGAACAGCTGCCAAGGATATGATGTTGTAACATAGTTCCATGCACTAAAGACTGCATGAAGTGTTTTAGTAGCTGAAAAGCTGTACCATATAAACTCATGTGCTATGATCTCATGCACAGGAAATAGCATGACCATATATGATGCTACAGATGTATCGGTTTGTGTCTTCATTACCGACTGTCATTCTTAGATCGTAGTAGCCTAGATAGGGTAGTGTGGGCCACAATCAAGTTGGTACTTGCTCTGTGAAAAATAACTGGAAAAGTGATGCTTGATGATGAGTGAATAAGTGGCTGAATGAATAACTGGGGCGGGGCATCATGCGGAGAGACGAGCTCTAAAATTGTCTCTCATGGTAGGTACAGAAAAGGTTTTTTTTGAACTAAGAAAGAAATTACTCTTTAATGGGACACTGTAGTTAGAAGATGAACTTGAATGTATGGGAAATAGTTTCAGGTATTTAATCTTCCAGTTCCTGACCAAGATAATGGAATTTTAATATGTAAAAAGATAAATTTCTTTGAAGAACATACAAGAAGACTTGATTTTCATTGAACAAATTATAAACTTACATTGCAGAGGAAGGTAGCCCTAAAAAGTCATGCTTTAATTGAAGGTTTAAGTGAATTGTACTCTTACTGAATCTCACCTGTTTTCTGTTGGTGTTTTGTTTTTTCACAGATGATCAGTAGAATTGAATATGTGCACACAAAGAATTTTATACACAGAGACATTAAACCAGATAACTTCCTAATGGGTATTGGGCGTCACTGTAATAAGGTTAGTCTAATGCTGTGTTTAAAAGATCCAAAGAGAATGGCTATGTTACTTGGTTCAAGCTCCACAGCCTTTTTAAATATCATTGCTGAAACTGATGTTTTGGATGCTAAACCATAATTCTTTGATGTGAGAACTGGGATTTCTCAGTGTCCACTACTAAATGCAGTGGCACATGCATGGGCCTCTGACCTGCCCTTAGAGATGGACTTGATTGCAAGATGGTTTCTAGGCTTGCAACAAGATCGTAAACTAACCCTAGAGAATACTTTGCTACTTTTGTCAATGATGGAGTTTCATTATTGAGATGACTGTTGTAATAGCATTTTTTTTCCTCAATGATAAAGTCAAATCTTTGGCTTTGGGGCTGACTCTATGGGATGAAAAGAATTCGTACCAACGTGGGAGCTCCTGACCCACCAGTCATCAGGGCATTAAATCTTGCAATGACAGACTGGTAAAGAGAACTCTTCAGCCATCAGAATTGTGGATATGACTAATAGTCAATATGTAGATCAATTGCCTCTATAAATAAATGAATTTATGATAATATGTGAATGGAGAACTTTAATTAAAGAGTACCTGAATATGTTGTACAATGAAAAACACTCAATTTGGTTTGTGAAGAAAAGTGGGGGGGGCTGAAGTTGTTACTCTTGTTTGGATGGGTAAACATAGTCAGAAGTGCATGTTTCCAGGTGTGGGGGGGGAAGCTTTCTTCTATATAAGGTTTTATTTTACTTTTAGTCTTGAGTGAAATATGCTTAATCCTGCAATTTGTATGTCAAGCTCGGGCAGACAGGCAGCATTGGCAATGCATTAAGCATGCTAATTAATAGAAATTAACTTCAGAACAAATGTACATGATCAAGCTGTTTATTGGAAGCAAGATTCCCACTTATTTTTTTTATATATACCATTAGAGAATGTCTAATCTCTTTAGGCACTACTAGTGTTTAAAATGTTTACCTTTGTTTGCCTGTATGAATGCCAACTTCGGGGCTATGATCATTAGAAGGGGAAAACCTGATTAACATAAGGTAACAGCTCTTGTCTGAAGAGGTGCAGTGCACTGAATGTTTAGATGCAACCATTGTTGGAAAAGCTTGTAAGTCTAATTGAAAGGTAGTCTTTATGTAATCCTGTTGCTGTTAAACTTTGCTCGTTCCCAAGTTTCATACTTTCACTCTATAGAGCTCTATTTTTCTCTGCTGTGTCGAGCAGTTAGGCTCCTTAATTTTCTGGCAAGACTTGGAGTAAAAATAGAAAGCTTTATTTTTTTCTAGTTCTAGTTTCTGATTTCCAGTTGTTCTTTATGGACCATTTTTCTATACTTTTGCGCAGTCATGCTAGGTTGGCATTGCTGCACTCTGTTTCATCTTGATGTGGATTAATGGCCTAGAAGATGCTGTGCTTACTTTAGTGGAAGAACACATTAGACTTGCATCAGCTGGAAAAAAAATCGCCTGTAAACAATTATTTTTCTTCTTTTCCCATTAGTGTACTAGCTAGGGAGCCGTGCAGTGTTATAGTGGTAAATACTTTCTGTGAGCATGGGCTTTATTACTGATGCAGGGGTTTAGAGATCAGAGAGGCACTTCTTGACGGAAATGCAAATCGATAGGTTAACATGAGCAAAATGAGAAATGGGTTGCTTCAGTTTGGAACTAGGTATTTCATCTAGGGAACCCTTGCCACCACACAGTACTTAATTGTTTCTTTTTGTAACAAAGTGTAGTTTTTTTAAAGATGACTGTACACTGTTTAAAAAAAAAAAAAAAATATCAGCCACAAATGCTAGAATAGCATGGTAATCTTGTTCCAGTAGCTTCCTGTTAGCTGTATTTAAAAAAAAAAAAAAAAAAATTTTTTCAAATTTTAATTTGGTGATTGGGAGAAATTTCACTCCCACCTTAAAAGATGAATTTTCAGCTCTGCTAGAAACAACCCCTGCATGCTTATGAAAGTAAACTTTAAGGTGACTAAATGCCTTCTACCTCTTCCTTACTGAAGATTTACTTTTTCTAAATGTATTTTGGGGGAAGGGCAGTTTGTGGAACCAAAGGATGCTTTTGTAAGCAAAACTTGAATTTCCTTTTTTAATAGAGCCAAATGTCACCATTGTTATCCCTGGTCAAGGCAGTGCCATTTTGGAGCGGCTCGCAGTTGAAATTTACCTTGCCGCATCTTTCAAATTTCCTCCTTGGAAACAAAATAAAAATAAAAAATAAAAAATAAATATAAAAAACAATATAGCTTTTGGAAAACTACAGTGCTTGGTGGAAGAAGGATGGCATTTGGCTACCCTGTTCTTTCTCGAACGCCTCGGTGTTGCCTGTCTGCGCCGGCCATTGTTGCAATGTAAGCAATACTGTTTGATGCACTGCCACCCTCTATTGTTTGTTCAGTGTTTAGAATCTCCAGTGGGGAAGAGGAAAAGAAGCATGACTGTTAGTACTTCTCAGGACCCATCTTTCTCAGGATTAAACCAGGTCTGAACTGTCTCCTATTCCAACCTCAACCCCAAATTCATGTGCTTTTTTTCGTTTGGTTTTGTTTTGTTTTTGTTTGTTTTGTTTTGTTTTTTTTTCTGAAGAATGTAGACCTTGCAAAAGCACCTCTTATGTTGGCATTATTCAGACATACTTGGCAAACATGTAACATTACTAAGATGTTTCCCTGTGGCGCTTGTTTAAATTGTGAAATTATTTCTAAACTTGGTTTTAAAAAGGGCTAAATGTACATGCTTGATTTCAGATGCAGCAGCAGGTTTCATTTTTATCCTTCAAAACTGAAAGGCAAGCTCTTGAACGTGTTGAAGAATAGACATGCCACCCTAATGAAATAGCAGGGCCTCTGTGTAGGGCTGTCTGCTTGCCTTCCTGTAGGGTTCCTGCATTGTCTTTGAATGCACATGGAGAAGTTCTGCTATCATGTCAACCAGGCTTTCCCATGCAGTTTTTGTTCACAATCTTTTCAAATGGGTGATGAGGACTCCCATTTTCATCTGTTGTGCTTATAAAATTAAATTACTGCAATAAGTTGTGTTTTGGAGAATTATGAGCTTATCTAGTGCTAAATGTAGTACTCCTGACTCTTCAGAAGAAGATGAATTGGAAAGAAATGAAGACATATGCCTGTTTCTAGCAGGACAACTGGAAATTGCTGAATATGAATCATAGCTGAGGAGTTTTGCCATAGCATCAGCCTGTAGCTTTCCACAATAAGTCTTCAAGTACTAAATCCCAGACAGCTAGCTGCTGTATTCAGGCTGAAAGCCTTGTGTTGTCAGCTTCTGAAACTTGCTTATCAGTTGAGGCAGAGACTTTGATCTACTTCTCTAGTTGCTCTTGGCAAAAAAAATTGTCCTACTTCTCCAGTTTCCTGCTGATCACACAACAAACAGAATTAAGGTGGTATGAGGTTATCTGTGGAAATGCTTGTGTTTGCTGACAGGCATTGGTATGTTCTGTATTCATCCAAATCAGGCTATATCTTCCAATGTCTCTCTTTGAGACAGACTTACTCCTGTGCCTTCCACCCGTCTAGAATGGGAAATACAGAATGAGCCTAAGCTAGGGAACAGAATAAACTTCCCCAGAGAAGTCAATGCTGTCAAATAATATCCAGTAACTTCACTAGTGTAAAACAGGACTATATTGCAGAATTAATTCTAATTTTTTTCTTTTTTTAAAGAGGACTACATCCTGAGAGAATGCAGAATTACCTTTTTCAGGTTTAATATTTACAGCTTGTAGCAACTGTGGGAGAGCTAGATCATCAGTAACTTACTTTTCTCACTCTTGAAGAAAGTAATCTGACAAGTCTGTGCTAAACAACGAACTAGACACCAACTATTTGTGTGTTAGAGGCATACTTTCAATGTTAACTATATTGATTCATGAACTGTGACTTTTTCCCTTCATAACATTAATGGCAAGCTCCCCAGCATTACAGAAAGCACGTGAAGGCTTTGAATTGTTTCAAGTGTTTGTAAGCAAGTGTGCAGTGAAAATATTGTGTGCATAGCCTTTAGTTTCCCTCCCTCTGGAGGCCTAGTGTCTTACTTAAACTAATTGACACCCTGTGAAGTAGCTGTTGCAAACTGTACATCAGACTCTCATCAGATCATGGACCTTTGATCTCAAATGCAATCCCATAATTTATGATTAAGCTTTGTTTCTAGGAAAGTTGCATTTGCAGTATAGTAATCCCATATAAGTTTTATACTGTCTGCTTTAGCAGTTTAATATCAAAATTGCTAAATTCCTGGTAGCTTGGAAACATCTCCATGCTCCCTAAGCAAATAACTACCTCTAGTGGTGGCTGTAGTGGGTGCAACAAAAAGACCACCACCCCCTTTCCCAAACTGTTGTCTGAATTGTAGTTAATTTTAAAAACCTGTTTTACCTCCTCTTGCTCAAAGCATTCTGGGCTTTCAAGGTGGTTTTCAGTAGGATAGTGTGTAAAAAGCAAATGTACAAAAACTTTGTTGTTGCATATAAATCATGGCACAACTTCAGTTTAAGGATTTCTGCTCTGACAGCAGCTGTTTGAAGAAGGTTTTAGCTTTGTTTTTTTTTCCGCTGTCTAGACTACTAGAGTTAGAAAATCTTCTTCAACTAGAATTCTAAAGCATGCCTACTGTGCAAGTCAGAAGCTGCCTTTCACTGCCTTGCATTCTCCCATGCTGAGTATCACGTTGTAATTCACAGCAATTCCAGTGTACTGGAGTGGCCTTGTTTCATTCTTGAATGCAGATATACCTGCATATCAGTCTCAGTACTTTTTTGCATTTAAAGCTGTATCTTCTGTTCTGGAATCACCTTTAAGGTGATGCTGAATAGGTTTTTACCGAGAATTTCTTGATCCTTATCTCATCTTTCCATCATCTCCCCCTCCCCCCCAGTTACTTTTGCAGTATTCATTAATTTGTAGGGGTTGTAGTCCCTGGTCCTGTAGCATTAATCCAGCGTTGGAAACAGCTCAGCCAGATGATAAGTAGCTTGAAGACCGATTGCTAGAATTTGAAATGTTCCTTACATACTTCTGCCTCAGCTTTTTTTTGCCTAGTCCTGAAATCTTGTCGCAAGAAGGTACTGTCTGTATTAACATTTGTAGATAGGCTGGCTGTTAGCACACTAATTAGCACGCACTCAGTTGTTGCTAAATACCAAATCATTGAGCAAGCTTCATTATTAGAAACCTAAATTGGATTCCATGTACTAGGCTTTGGCTTCCTGGCTGTATTAATATCATCAGCAAGGGTTTCATGCTGCTGTGATAGACTTCTGGTAGTCTTAAGAAGAGCATATGATTGAAAGCAAGATGTCTTGTTTGCTGTTGAAGGTTTTGGCCTTATGCTCTGCAGAATGGCCAGTGTTCTTTGATACATAGAGAAGAATACAGGATGTGCATCACTTGCATTAAGCTGCTGAGCTGCCATTAACTATCTGTATGTGTAAACTGCTCAAGCGTGAGTGGGTTTTTGTGAAGTGTACTCTCGCACAATTAGTTTTGTCCTAAATTGTGCACTGTAGTTATTGAGCTAATGTGATACAAACTACACTAGTAACATAAGACAGTCGTAGAACTAAGCTACAGATGCTGAGTAGCACAATCTAATCTATTCCACTGGATTGAAAAAAGGCTTGAACTAATTCACTATTAAGTTTTTGAACTTGCTAGTTAAAACTAGTTGTGACTCTGCACTGTTACTTTGCTTCCTCTTAACTGTAGGCTGTTACGTTGTGTGGGTGTCTTAAACTGTAGCTAATGCCTAGTGAAAGTGGTTGGGGATTCCTTGTATACGAATATAATGTGTTCTCATTTTTCTTTAAGTTATTCCTTATTGACTTTGGTTTGGCCAAAAAGTACCGGGACAACAGGACAAGGCAACACATACCATACAGAGAAGACAAAAATCTCACTGGCACAGCTCGATATGCCAGTATCAATGCACATCTTGGCATTGAGCAGAGGTGAGTTCAAGGACATTACTGCTGTGCTCTTTGAGACTGCAAGATGATCTTATTTGTAAACTTCTGAAACTTCTAAACTAATTTTGTATGAGTAAGTGTATATATCGCTTTGCAAGTGCTTTTCCATTTGGCTGCTTGTGCAAGGATAGGAAAAGAAAACCAAAGCACCTAATTTGCTTCTTGGAGTGATGCTGTCTTGCAGGAATGAGGTAGATGTTCTGTGTGCTTTCTTTTTTTAGGACAAGCTATACTACTATCTGGCTCTGTCAGAGGACCTTCACAGATATAATTGTGCATTTTTCCAGTTGTGTTAGTACCTGTTGATGCCACTGTTGACTGGCTGAGATTCAATTCTGTGGCCAGCAAGGGCATTCCAAAGCTGGTGTTCTCTGACTTTCCCTTCAAGTTATCAAACTATTGTTTATCCTTTTGCTTGCAAGCAAGACTTCATGGTCACACTACTGCTTCACTCCTGCTGTGTTTTGGTTTCTGCTGTACATAACAGTAGTTGCAGCATTGTATGTATATATATGTACATGTGTGAATATATATTTGGCCTCTGCTTAATCAAAAAAAACCACATTTTTAGTTGTCTGGATCAAAAGAACATTGCTGCTACAGTATCCTAGCAGCACTTTAGTTTCTCTGGAAGTATATGTTAGGCCCTTGTGAGATACGAAATGATGGTTCAAATCTGTTCCTTACTTGTGTGCCTAGATATTGTAATGTGTAAGTGTAATACTGTGGCTTTACTACATGTTGCTAAGGTCTCTTAGACATAGTCAAAAATTCCCCGAATGTCTGTGCTTATGACCTTGAATTTAATCAAGATGGCAATGACAGAATTTCTAGTGGCCAGTGTTGACAGAACGTGCAACTTGGTGCTTGAAGAAGTTCCATGTTTTCTCTTTGCTTTAACTTCCTTAAGGTCCCTTAAGAGTATTTTATTGTCTGTCAGTATCATTATTTAAGCTTGACACAGGTCAATTAGGGTAAATGACAGGTGTAATTTCTGAAGTAAATACATTTTGCAGAACTTAAGCTATTCCTGTAAGGGAATAGCCATGCCAGCCCTTGCAGTGAAGGGAGGGAACTGCAAAGGATTACTGCTGTTCAATTCCATTGGAAGTCTTGTACCATTCTCTGCTGGTAATGGGAATTCTAATATAACTAGAAATGTAGTTTGGTATATGCTAAAAGTTATTAAACTGTCTGTGTCAAGGCAACAGGGGAGCAAACAAATAGTATATTCCTGTAATCAAGAGAAACCAGGTCTGAAGCTTGTGGCAGAATGTTTCAACTGCTAGTGCTATAGTTGAACTGTTGCACAACATGTTTTCCTATATGTAATGGCAGCTATTCCTAAGGAGCTGTTTGCAATGTTCTCCATTTCTTCTTACAGTAATGGAGAGTATCGTCTTGTTTTCCAAGTCCTGAAAATCATTTTTATCAGTATACATTCAAATGTAATATATCCATTAAAGATTTCAAAACTAAATGTTTTCTACTAAAACAAATCATGAAATTTAACATTAAAGAATGAACTAGATGGGGGGTGGAAGCTATTAATCCCTTGACTGTTTATGAATCTAACACTGTCTCCTCAGAAACTTTAATTTTATGTCATGGCCCCATACTGGTTCGCTGGGTCCTGTTGACAGTTAAAATGTGCAATTCTACTGGAATTGGCAAGTTTTACAGGCAGGAGTTTGTAGTCTTAGCATCATTTTTCATCCCTCTGACAACGGTTCTGGTTTCATGTTGCAGCTGAGATGACCTGAGAGCTAGCTGCTGTCAAAAGGAATGAACCAGTCTTCCGTCCTTGTACCCTGGCCACAGCTAGTGCTTTTTTTGTTCTTGTAGTGTGATGGCTTAGTGAGCCGAGCTGATTCTCTTCTGGAGTAACTCCCTGCACTGGTTTCCCAAGAGATTAGAGAGCTAGAACAAGTGTGGGGTGATAGGCAGGCTGTTGTGGGCATGGCTAGTGGTTACGCTGGCTTGGCCATAACATGAAGCTTCACCTGTAGCTTCTTTCCTGTAGTACCAAGATCCAGAGGTAGATCTGTCTAGGTTCTTACAGTTTGTTCTCACTTTAAGGGAGCTGTTTTGCCCTCATCCATATGTATAATCCTGTTAGCACTCCCACTCTCTCAGCCTTTTACTCCCTTGTGAGGGTAGTAGGTGTATAGTCTTTCCTGCCACCATTTCAATGCTTTTCTTGCAGATCTGCCTCAGTGGCAAAGCAGCAGCTATACCTGTCAGCTCCTCTTGGTAAGGGAGCTGGGAGGAGAGCAGTAAGGTTTTTAATTTTTTTGTTTTCTCATGTTAAATAGATGTCAGCTGCAGAGGGGCAGTCGCAGGAAAAATCTGACTCCACTACAGCTGGGAAGAGGCAAGTTTGCCAAGAGGAAAACAATTGTGGAGCGTTTTTTCCCCTTCAGTGAACAGTACTAGCCTTAGTAATTACGAAAGCTGTGTAGCAAAGTATGATAGTGTTCGTGTGGCTGAAGCATAGATCTGGGGCATATGCAATTCAGGAAACATTTGAAGCCCTTTACATGAAAGTTTGCATGTAAATTCTCAGTGAAGTCTATGGATGGTTAACTTTGCAGTTCCCTAGCTGCATTGAAACAGCCTTCTTGTGGGGAGAATGCAAAGAGGCATCTCTCGGATCGATGCGTGCACCTTTCTGAATATGACTGAGCTTTTAAACATTGTGGAGGCAATTCAGTGTTTTTTAAACAGAAGTGAGAAAAGGAAGGAGTTAGGCCCTTTGTGAATACTCTGCTGTTCTGGGGCCTAGCTGTTCATTATTGGTTCCAGATTGATGCAAGGTTCGGAGGAAAAAAAAGATTAAGTAGATCAAAGATTTTAATTTTCCTGAAAAATTTGACTAATATCATGCATCTCTCTTACAATGTATTCCTTGGTTCCTACAGGTAAGACTTTAGGTTCTATCCAAGCTACTTAGTTAAATGGGGAAACCCATATAATTTTTTTATTTTCTGAAGTTTTTGTATTTTTCCCCAAGTATTCTACTGCAGCTGCAGATAAAAACTCACCACACACAATACCTACTGACTATGCCTTGTTTTTTTTCTGATTTTTTTTTTGTTTAGTTTTGCAATGGTTTTACTACTTGAAATAAAGTATGAAATGCTGAAGGTTGTAATTCAGGATATTCTTTCCATTTCTACAGTCGCCGGGATGACATGGAGTCTCTAGGCTATGTATTGATGTACTTTAACAGAACCAGTCTGCCTTGGCAAGGATTAAAGGTAGGTAATGTTGCTTTTTTCTTCCCTCCCACCCTTCCTTTTTGTTTAATGTTTGGGAACCATGCTTCTGCCTCCTTGTCTTGGATGGGTTGCTGTATGTAATGTTTAGCTTCAGCTTTTCCCAAGGCATGATATTTATAGAATATAGAAAAACGGTTCTGTCTACTTGTGCAGCAGGCAAAATGTGTATTGTTTGACTCTCCTAAAATTTATGCTAAACAATAGCTTACGTCAGCTTAGCAAATTATTATTGTCCTGTCCAAGGCTGAGGCCCTCTTTGGGAAGTGGAAAATAACATTTTTAGTGGCTTTCTGAATTGCTGTAGAGAGCATGGAAGTAACCTCTTGCCTACCAGGTTCAGCTTTAATGATATCTTCAGTCTAGTTTATGGCATAACTGAACGATTGTTAGCTGAAACGTGCTTGTTTCAAGTATTATTATGTATGGTAGCCAAGTGCAAGCATGGCAGATAATTCTTATTTCTGTTATATAGACTTCAATGAGTTGTTTCCATGTATTAATTGTTTTTCTTCCTCCATGTGAGAGTTGTGTAACTCAAATAGTGTTGCAGCTGCAGATGCTGGATTTCTAAAGGCAAGCAGCTTGTGAAATGCTGGTACTCCTCAGCTGCAAATGAGTGTAATGGCTGTATGCTGTAGCACACAGGCAGCACTTGAATGGGGTACTGAGTGGGAATTAATGTAACTTTGGCAAATGGATATGCAAGTCTGGTCTGTTTAATGGACAAAAGCAGCAGCTAGAACTACACGAGCTATGCCATGTGAGGGAAGCATTAGACTGCAACAAATGGTATTAAACTCTGTCCAAATCTTAATACCAGATTGACCTTCATTCTCTTTGCAATACGTGTGTGGGACTGGAGATTTCACATAAAATACTCAAGGTTGACCAAAGGATTTTTGTCTTTTTTTTTTTTTTGCTACTGTCCTTGCTAATCCAGTGTTGCACAATATCTCTTATATTGTGACTTACATGTTCCACAGGCTGCAACAAAGAAGCAAAAGTATGAAAAGATTAGTGAAAAGAAAATGTCCACTCCTGTTGAGGTTTTGTGTAAGGTAAGAGTTTCCAAATGATGTCATGCTGTGAAATGGAAGTTCTTTTCTTTCTTGTTCTTAAAACTAGAGCCAATGTATTAGTCTCACATGGCATTTGCACTGAATAATACTCTGGCAGACTCTGGCAGTCAATGGATGCCTTGTGTTTGGCCACCCAACAAGACTATGAATGTGTGTAACAGGGCAGGCATTCACTACTGTTTCTTGGTATAGTTCATGCCACCATAATTCCAGTTGTTGGTGACTGTCAGCTGTGCAAGCTCTCCAGCTCTCTGGAGAGGCGTATTCATTTCTCAAACTTTTACAGTGAATATTCACCACATGTTGCCTTGGATAAATAAAACCAAGGTAGAGCTATATAGGTCACTTTTACATGTTGGTGGTTCTTCAAGATTATTCAGATTGTCCTCTGTATCTCAAATGCAGCATGTAGTAGAACTGGATGTCAGTGATATTTAGAGCCATGTTGCAGAACAGTCATTTTCCAGTGTGTCTTTGGCTCTTAAGATTTCTCTTGGGCTGTGTGGCCATGTGCTTGTTAACAAAAGTCCTTGAGAGCACATGATAGTTTTGCATATCAAATAGCAGCACCAAGGATTACACTTTCCAGTTATGCACACTTGCACACCCTTAGTGTGACAACATCTTCCAAACTGCTGAATTGTTGCACATAATCTTATTTTTCTCGTAGTATAGCATTATGGTGTATTCAATTACCTACTCAAATGTAGGCTTTAATATATTCTGAATACATGGAAATACATAAAGCAGAGAATCTTTGAAAGAGATTCTTTGAAATCTTCATGATTTAAGTCTTCACGCTTACTAGTGATAACTGTCCTCTAGTATGTTCAAGTAGATAATCAAGGAAGTAAGAGCGGGATCTTTTAAGAGACAATTACTACAATTACTCGTTTCAGAGGTCTAGCTAATAAGAACTAGGTTTAATTAGCATTAATTAATTGCTTTAAAGGTAGTATATTGAAGGTTTTGGTTGTTGAGGATTTATGATTGCAATCAATGCATTAGGTAGTAATTCAGGGTAATGTATGTGTACCTGGTAACTTGCTGATCAAATCTACTTTCTAAAAGATAAGGGAATAACTAGAGGCAAGGTGGAATTTGGAGATTTGAATCTTCAGCCAGTTTTCTTTTTTCCATTATAGATACAGCTTTTTGCCTTCTGTAGGACTGTAAGAAGCTTTTTGCTGCAAGTCATGGCTTGATTAACACTGTTGATTTACAGGGATTCCCTGCAGAATTTGCCATGTATCTGAACTACTGTCGTGGCCTGCGCTTTGAAGAGGCACCAGATTACATGTATCTGAGGCAATTATTCCGTATTCTTTTCAGGTCAGTCTCGAAGTGGAGATGTACAGAAACTTGTCAGTGCTTTACCAGTTGGTAACTACTCTGTGGAACTTGCAGTATAGAAAGCTGCTCCATATGTGTGTGGTGTAGGGAGTTCTGGGACTTTCTTTCCATTTCAGAGTTTGAAAAATGATTATAAATTGCTCTTTAAAAGACCTGGAAAGATACTGTGCAATGTTATGTATGAAGGAAAAGATTCTCCTGTTTAAGTGTTGTACAATCTGACCACTAATGCTAGAGTTGAGCCCAAACTCTGTTGCAAATGGATTAAGAAACTGGCCCCTTGGTAGAAGTGTTTGAAGCTTTTCATATTTGCTAGTTGGTGATGAGAATAGCAGCAGTGCCCAGGAGATTGATTTCAATGGAGGGGAATTGTGCTGCTTCCTTGAGTTTGTTAGAGAAACCAGAAAGTAAACCCAACATTGCAGAGTGAATAGTGCCTGTGAAAAGAGGAGCTGATACTGGTCTTTCAAGAGTCTACAGGTTTCTAGAATCTAAAGAAATTTTTATTTGATAGATTTGGGATTTAGGATACTGCAGTTCTCCTTAAAACTCTATGTATTAAAAAAGGTTGAGAATCCCAGTGCAGAGAAAACAATAAGCTGGGTTGTGAGGAAGTGCTGCTTCTACAAATGCAGGATCTTGCATAAACAGTGAAGAAAACACTGTTTGGCTTGTTTCAAGAATCCCTTTAGGTTAGTAATACTTAGCATTCATATATAATTCATAATCTCCAAAGCAGCTTACAAGAAGCATTACTGGTTCTGGGTTTTCAGCAGACTCGGTATTAACAGTAAGGTAGCTATAATGTGTTGTAGTAAAGTATTTCACTCTTTTCTAGGACCTTGAACCACCAATATGACTACACATTCGACTGGACAATGTTAAAGCAGAAAGCAGCACAGCAGGCAGCCTCTTCCAGTGGGCAGGGGCAGCAGGCCCAAACCCCCACAGGCAAGCAAACTGACAAATCCAAGAGTAACATGAAAGGTTAGTAGCCAAGAACCAAGTGACGTTTCAGGAAAAAAATTACACTAATTTGGACAATGTTGGCAATTTAAGTGTTAGATCAAGGAGGTGGTTTAAAAAATATATTTGGCTGCTAATTTAAAAAACAAAAACAAAAAGACGTCCTTGGAGAATTTGACTACTAACTTTATACCAAAATGTCCTTGTTCTTCATATCATTTCTTCTGGGGATGTTGGGTCATTTTAACCACTGCATCTTTTGCTCCCGCATTAACCACTTTCCAAAAACAAGAAACTGACTTGGTGTTGGGAATGTGACATTTTTATTTATTTTTATTTATATATATACATCTATTATATATATTTATATATATATAAATATATAATACAATCCAAAATCCTAGACCTAACACTTCTTAAGGGATAATTCTCATCAACTAGGCAAGGATCTAGAGACTTTGGGTTCTACTCTGTTCCGTCTGTTGTAGTGCTGTGGGTTTGCTTCTGTTCTGTATGCCTCAAACATTGGAAACAGAAAATTGTGAATGATCTGGCTTCCTCCGGTGGGTTTACATTGAGACATTTGGTCCAAAGCTACAGGAAAAGGACCATTGAGCTCAAAATGTCTTGCATAAATCAAGGAGTAAACCTGAACTGCTGTGGTCTGCCAAGTCACAATTTTCTGAAGTATATGGATGATTTGGGGTGGGTCTTAAGGTTTCTTGGCTATTTTTAATGTTTCTAGGTTATGGTTTCAAGGGGAAATGTTGTGAAATGTACAAGATGCAGTTGTGTAAAAACTGAAAACTGAGTTCTGAAGAGACACTTAAGAATTTTTTACGCATTCTGTAGGCTTTGAAAATCTTTTTTCAAGTATGTCTGCCAGTATTAGTCTAGTAAGCCACTAGAATGAAACGGTGCTACAGCTGTTACAACCAGTCCTAGCTTGAAACTGATTCTTCACAATGAGGTATGGATAAAATTGAAGCCAGTGGGGTTGCTCAAGTGAATAATAGAGAAACTAGGTTAAAGTTATGTACTGAAGTATTGCTACTGTTTGCTACTCTTCAGTACATTCTTGCTAATTTTAGTATGTGTATGTGTGTGTGTATATGTGTGTGTGTGTGTGTGTATATATATATATAATTAAGCTAACATGTCAGACTTAAGAGTCAAAGAGATGTGGAAGTGTTTATGGAAAGTTTATCAAAACATTATTTTTCACATATTGTGGTAACATTCAAACCTCACCAGGTGGCTTTAGTCAAAATAGCTGTCCAAAGGTGTAACTCTTTTTCTTCACTTTTCTGGATGAAGTAAAATACCTGCTGGTCTTCCCAAGACTCCATCTGAATGTTTCTTGAAGAAAAAAAAACAGTCCGTAGGATATCATTAAATGTCAGATTCCTTGTGACACAGAGTCCAACTTGGTTTGCTGGAGTCAAGGGGTATTACAACATCGAAGGCTATGAACCAGTTCCCTTGGTTGAAACCATGGTACATAGTAGACTCAGTGATAAAGCACCAGGCTTAGATTGTTTCCTGAAATAGGAAGCTCTGAGTGGATAGAGTTCAGAACCCACTACTGAAGCCAGTCCTTTGTCAGGGTGTGGAATGGCTGGTTGTTACAGCAGGAGGAAGTAACTTAAGCAAAAATGCAGATTCTTTGGAACTACTCTTCTTTACAGTGAGGGTCTTAAAGTAGGTGATGATCTGTAAATAGACACTGCCCTGAAAATCAAGTTGTATATGCATTTGGAATACTGTTCTGATGGTGAAGGACTGAAGTTTAATGTGCTAATTGCCTGGCTCAGGCACTCTCTGACCAAGTGCTATACCGTAAGTGAAGAAAAGATTATAATGATTATCTGCTTCCACTTTCCAGTGAAGATTGAGTGGCAGAATGCTAACCTACAGCTGACCAACAAGCATGAATAACAGGCTGTATTATAACTGAACCCCATAGACCATTTCTGTTTCTCGATGGACCTTTCCATCACACTGATAATGAGGCCCATAAAGACATTTCGGTTTTTCTAGTAGAATTTCATTGGCTCTTGGAGTAGCAGCTTCTCAGTGCAGTGACTCGATCCTCTCTTTTCCCATCATAAAGAAGAGGTTCCTGATCCTTGGATTGATCGAGCTGTAATGTCAGCAAAGCATTAAAGTAGTGTTTGTGAAGCATCTGAAGACTTCCCAGCTTCTTAAAATGGTTAGCTTAATCTCTTCATCCAAGTAAAGATTCCAAACTTCTAAAAATCCTACATGCCTTTTGGGGAGGAATGTTGCCTGTTAATGAAGATCTGAAACAGCTAAGCTCAAGCAGGAGGTTATATGGTTCTTATGTTGCTGTCACTTTGAAGATTAATGAAATATGTGGTTATTTTTTAAAAGTTCAGTTGAATTCTCATGTAGTTGCTGTAGCAAAGCCTGTCCTGAGGTGGCTTAAAGGGCTTCACCATACCAAATTATACCCACTTGGTAACCATATCCAGTTTCAGAAGAGTACTGGAAGTAGCAATTTACAGGTGCATGTATTGATTAAAATATTACAGAATAAAGTGCAAGTACTATTGAAGATGCCCATCTTGGGGAAAAATACCGTCTTTCAAATCATGTTCAGATGCTTACATGACATAGTTTGTTTCACAGTATGTTCATTTGTCACTATTCCTGGCTGTCTTAACTCGTTCCATGTTAAACCATTTCAGTGAGTCTTACAGGTTAGTCAGGCTGAATATTCTGTTTGGTTCCACGGTAGGCCTGTCGAGGGCCTTTTCTTCCCCTCCTGTCCCTCTCTTCTGGAACCCTGTGGCAATGTCTTTTGTAACAGCAAGATCATCTGTTTTTTGAACTTGAGAGAAGTGAACTGAACAGATTGAGCTAAGCTTCCCAGAATCAGCAGGGAAGCTCAATCTCTTGACAGTGCAGTAGTTCAGGTGTGATTTGTAACAATGCTTACAGTCAGCTTCCCTCAGACATAAAACTGACTGTTTCAGTCAATCTCCAGAATAAATTCTATCATTCCATTTGTGAGAGATGCTTTTAATTTACTTCAGTGCAGAGTTCTGTAGCCTGTCAGCAGTCCCATTAGCATTCACTGGATGCCTTTGGTCATTGCAGTATTTCTCAGAACAGGCTATTGAGATTTAGCCAACTGACAACTAAACACTTTGCACTGCTTGTTTCTGCAGCTACTTAGTAGGGAAAAACTTGGAATACCTCTCAAGTAGAGGAGCTTCTTGAAGTATGACAGTACAGTTATTTCCCTTTCTATCAGATCTGCGGCTATAACAATATTAAAACAATTTGAGCATCCCGTGTGCCATTGAGATTATGAAAGTCTAGTCTGTCCCTAGATGGACAAGGAGTGGTGTACATGCAGATCTGAGCTGGCCCTGTGTATGGTGGAGGCTTGCTACAGAGATGCCTGCATAAGCTTTCCAGCATGCTCTTCATACTGGCAGTCACATGTGCTACATGACTGTCTTGTCATGTCATTTAACAGCTGTAGTTGGTTTGCATTTGTGAACATGTCTACATAGTCTTAATAGGACTTGCAACGGACATTGTGGGTTGAATCCAGTTCCCTATTGGTCTTTGTATAGTTGAGCATTCTGTTGCCCATAATACCTTGAATTTGAGGTGTTTTAATTTGAAGCAACTTGACTTGGGTGACTGCATCACTGTTGTCTACCAAGTTCTGGGTAAAATAGTTTGGGAAGAGGAGAGAGGAGCCATGACCATCAGGATGAACAGTGAATGCTCTTGACAGCAGTACACATACCACAAGGCTGCTCAGTCATTCAGGCTGGATTTTGAAATGGTTTCTTTCCAAGAGTTGACCATGAAGAACAGTTATTTAACTGATAATCTGATACATGGGGACAACAAACTGCTTCTTTCTCATTTTTGATTTGAAGAAAGGTGATTGCTGCTGCTTGAAGGAACTAGTGCTGAATATTTGTAACTGGGAGTCTCTAAGTCTGTCTCATAATGTCTGAGAGGTTTATTTTGAAAAGGCAAGCAGCGTGCTTTGCTTCTGATAATATTGTTTTGGCCCATACAAATCTGGTTTCTTGAGGTACTTGAAATGGATCCGAGTTGAACAAAAGCATCATGCAGATGACTGATACCTGTGTGTATAGAGTTCAGATGCTTCTCTAACTGTGGAGAATCCCTGCCAAAGATAGCCATATGGCATTATCTGGGTGTTTTTTCATATATCAGTTGTCACTTGGGAGTCTGGAGCATTGCACTCTACCCTTCAAAAGGGACTTAACCTTTCCAGACTCTTGCATAGTAAAGCCTGTTAGCCCAAAATAAATAGCACCATATCATTTGTTAACATATCCTTTGTCCTCAGGTTTGAGATCCCATTTTCATTTGAAATGTCCAGGCCTCTAAAGCAATGAGTTGATCAGTTTGCTCCAAAACAGGGAGCATACTTCTTCATTCTTAACTTAGTTTTGGCTGCTTTGATGGAGAAAGTGTTTCAAGGGATGAATCAGTGTTTACTGATGAACACATTAAATGGAAAAACAGTGTAACTTTCAGTTGTGTGCATCCAGTAAGGGCTATGGACAACTTTATCCCAGTGGAACTAAGGGATCACTGGGCCTTCTGTGAGAATTTGCACTGAAGTAGGAACGACTTTGTTTTAATTCTAACACAGGATTTTTTTAGACTTGCTAGTGTTGGATAAACAGAAGTGTCCAGTACTTTAAGACTGGGTTCAAACAAAGCCATTGAACCTCTTCTAAGTTACCTGTAACCTATTCTGCAAGAGTTAAAGCTATTTTCTGGGTGCTATCCAGATACATTTTTGATTGAATATCGGGCTATGTTTAAGACTTGATTGATTTGCATCTCTCTGGATGACAGCACAAGCTATAGCTGAGGTCAGCTTTGTAGTTTACTCTGAAGATATTTCTGTTGCAAAATCCAGAGCTATTGCTCCAATGAATTCATACATTCACAGAATACCGTGCTGTTTGGAGGGCATCCGGAATGGAAACTTGCTTGGCAAAGTAGTCTTTGGTTCATGTTCCTGTTACCTCTTTACAGCACAGTGCTACTACCTGAGTCACCAGAAATGAGTATATAAACAGCCTCATGAAGAGAAGACTAGCTTAGCTTGCAGTAACTGGTTCTTTGGGATCTGCGTATGTATTTCTTTTACTCTCTGCTTTCCACAATACATTGAACTTGTAATTTGGAGTTCTGAACTCTCAAACAATTGTTCTTGACATCCGCCTTCCGAGTCACATGAGTTGTTTTCACTTGTCCTTCCAAGGACAGAAGGTACGCTGGGTTCCTAGTCACTGTTAAAGGTACTTGCTTCTGTTCTGGTTGCCCAGAGCATTGTACATCTGAGCATGTAGTGAACACCAGTTACTGTAAGGTAAGTTATTTCTGTTTCTTTTCCTTCTGTCTATGTGACACTGCTGTACTCTGTCTCTGAAGAGCACCAGTGCAATCAGATGAGTTTGACATTCAAGGATGTGAACATGAGACATTGCAGACAAGTAGAAAACAATCCTATGAAATTACATCCTGCTTCCTAGTGGCAATAACACATCTTGCTTTGAAACGGTTGGTCTAAATTCCTATTTGAGGAATGTGGCATCCAGCTGGTGCATACGCCTTTTTTCCAGTGCAGCACTAGATGTGAGAGGGAGCTGCTCACTTTTGCTAAAGGGTGATGGCAAATGCTGGTTAGCTTTGGAAAAGCACATGAGGAACTCTGCAATTCTGAGGTGGAGCAGCATTTTCCCCTTTGACCATAACTGATGTTTAATTCTCCTGCTGTGAAGGCTGTTTATCATTTTCATCCAGTATCAGTAAGTTGCCCTTGTGTTTATCTTGCAGGTTTCTGAGCATGGAGAAGATGGGACAAAGCAGAGCAGATCGGAGCAGGACTTGTCACTCCCCAAATCCTAGAAATTTTAGTTCATACGTACACTTGCCAGTGGCTATGGGCAACCATTTACTTGGTGTAAAGAACTTAATATCAGTATAAACTGGCTCTGGGCAGCGTCAATGATGCTGCACTTTGAGTTGTAGCAGCTGTAATTGTGAATATTACTGAGATAGTGAAACATGGTGTCCAGTTTTCTATTGCATTTTTTTCAAGTGGAAAAGTTAACTAATGGTTGACACACAAGTGGAGAAAATTGTGCATATGCCAATTTTTGTTACCTTTTTACTTTGAACTACACTGCTTATGAGATCTCATTGTTTTGGAAGAATGGCATGAACAGTCTTCGGCAACAGTTGTGATAATTGTAAATGCTCACAATTGTGCACTCTTTTCTGGTTATTCCTCCCTGGGTTTTGAAAGTTGTACACTTTAAACATTCTTAAAGTTGTTGGCTTCTATGTGCAACATACCGAGCCAGCTGACATGGTAGTAACCAAAGATTCCAGTTTTTAAGCGTATGAAAGACTCTGCCTGCTTACCTGTGCTAGAAATAACACATCTAAAATGAAGACTTAAGAGAAACTTAGCGACTACTAGATAATCTTTAGGACTCTGCATTAACTCTATAATGTTCTTGGTATAAAAGGAAAAACAGCATATTTGTCACAAAATTTAGTTAACATCTTACAACTGAACCTGTATGTAAGTTGCTTAGATAAATGTAATCACTGTAAACATCTATATGATCTGGGATTTTGTTTTTATTTTGAAGCGGGAGCTTTTTTGTTTACAAGTTCATTAAAAACTAAAAACTGTTTCTGTAAGGAAATTTTTTTTAATTTGCCTTGTTAATTCAGTTTAAGAAATCTGCATTACCCTGTTTTTTAAACCAGGTTTCAAGGCCATTTGTTAAGCAAAAGAAGTCATATTTCTTTCTAAATCATTTTAGATTTAGTGTTGTAACTCTTCCTCATTTTGTTTTTAAATAAATTTTGTATTTTTTCCTTGAGGGGGAAGGGGCAGTCTTACATTTTTATAACTTGTTGTTTGAGACCCAGCCCTCTATACTAAGATTGGATTTTTTTAAATAAAATGGCATCTTTTGCAGACCCGGTATTGGCAGCCTAATGAGCGTTGCCATGTCATGCATCGGCTGGACTGACTTGTGATTGCTAGTTTTGAGAAAAATTTGAATGGAGTATTTGGATGGTTTTAAACCAAGGCATTTTCTTTCAAGTTCTTGTGAAGTGGGTATGACCAGATTTACTCTTGTTCTTGGGGACAGCCTCATGCCACGCAGAGTTCACATTGGTTACTGCCCCAGGCTGTCTTCCTTCTCACTCCTATTCTAGCCCAGCTGAAAGACAGAAATACTTTTATTGCTGGTAATTCTTTAACAGTGTAATTTATTCCTTTATAGCATGTCAGAATAAATTAAAAAAATGTCTGAAAATGCTGCCAGATGCCTATTGTGTAAATGTTGTTTGTATGTTAGCTTTTTAGACAGTTTCCATGCATGTAACAGAGTTCCTGGCCACAGTTCATATTTTTACTGTTTGAAAAGAACTTTCATTTTGAAACCTGTCTCTTCAAGGTCATAATTACACTGTGCACTCTGTCATCTTAGAGTGGTACTCTGGATCAAGGCTGCACACTTGTGCAGTCACTATGCATACTGCCAATACAGGAAGGATCTGCTCTGAGAAGACGTTAAACTTTAGCTGGAGAACTTTGTGCGCTAACACTTGGATAGATAAACTGGGAGTACAGGGAGGCAAAAAGTCTGCCAGGCTTCAGAGATATTTGTGCATATTTGGAAACTTGTCTGCTGTTTAAGAGCATACTTTCTCTTACCTGGAGGATGAAAGAAATGTAGCTCATTCTTCTGGCTAGGATATTTTTAAGGCTCTGAGTATTGCCCCATCCATATAAGGATGCTTTACGAGCCATGCCTCACATGAAGACTGGTATGTTTCTAAGAAATGGTATCTAGAATACTATGCTAAGTCCTTATGTATGATTTCTGCTGTCTAGGCAATGCATCTGACAGCATGCATTGGCATAAATGGATAGAAGCATCAGTGAAATGCCTCCTTGGCAGCTGTTTTCAGAGTGGCTGCTTGGAGCTGTTTAGTACCACTTCTCTTGCTTTGACATGAGATACTCAATAACTAGAGGAAATCATTTGGTTTCAGGAGAAGTTATTTCCTGTGTTCATTAAATTTACTCATAATTTCTAGGAGGGTTATCAAAGTTTAAAAACAAAACTGCCCTTGAATAAGCACTGAAGGCAGGAACAGCCTGTAACGCTTGGCATGTCAAAAGGCATTGGTTTGTAGTTCTTCCTACTGCAGGCCTCATCATACAGAAGAGCGTGGAGTTCAGTTAAGTCTTTAAAACTTGGTCTGTTAAGAGTTTACTTCTACACAGAAGTGTGAGCTGAAACTGTCAGCTGTGTCGTGCTTCGTTGCAGAAAACCAGCCTTCGCCAGACATGCTGAACAAGATGGCAACCTTTCTCAAAGAGATGCTGTGATGATATTGAACACTCATTTGCTGTATGATCTATTTGGTTTGTAACAAAGATTTAAAACTGAAAGCATTAAAAACTATGTGGATCTTGATGTTTTGGTTGCAGCTTTGCAAAGGTTTTGTCTTGAGAGGTTTACTCTTATCTACTATCCTGATGCAAAGTCAAAAACTTCTACAAGGAAACCCAAGCCTGTCACAAGTAATTATTATAACAGTAGCCAGAAAGTGCAAGAGCTACAACCTCGTGCTTCCTGGAAAGTGCTAGAATTCAGGTAATGGTACCAGGCTGTGACCAACAGGTTCTCAACCATCTTCCTAAGCTGTGTACAGTGTTTTAAAGCAATTTATTAACTCGGTAGCAACTTGACCACCTTTTAAAGGCCTGCTCAACTGGGAGGGTGGAGTACTTGTGTAGTTACTAGTTCATTATTTTTAACCTATTTAAACCTTTCCTTGTTGCAAGCTATTCTGAGCCTTTTTTCTCCATTAAAAGGCTTCCAAAAGACAGAAAGACTGCTTTAGGTTTCATCTGTTAGTGACACCACCCTGCTGAGGAGCATTGGCCTGCATTGCCTGCTATTCTGCATAGTGTTGGGTGCTAGTGATAAGTGATGAATGCAAACCCTGACTTCTCACACAGAAGCATCTGTGCTTGAATATATTGTGTCAGTCTGTAAAAGCTATACATGTTCTGCTGCTTTGCCAAGCCTGTCCAGTGTGTGCTGCCCTAAATCTTATTTTATTTTTTGCTGATTTCCATTGAATTTCATCTGTATGGGTTTTTTCAAGCTTACATGTTGTTTTGTTCTGCCTGTTCTCTCAGTTGGCTTGTTCAGGTGCATTGCCTGTAACTTCCAGGAACTTGGATGTGGCTCTGTGTACTGTGCTTTTCCTGAAACGGATTGCAGCAGAGGTGCAGGCATCTAAGTCAGCTGCTGCTTTGGGCAGGAGGTTGGTCTAGATCCCTTCCTGCGGTCCCTTTCAGCCAGAATTTTTCTGTGGTCCAAACTTAGCTTTTTGCATAAGGCTTTAACTTCTCTTGACAGCATTCTCCAATTCAGATTTGTTGCTTAGCCAGCTCCGTCAGCTCCATCTGCTCCTTACTTAATCACAGTGAAATCATAATGATTTCATATCAGCTTGATGTCGTAATACAAGTTTATGAGCACTACAGGCTCCAGACAAAAGGAAAAAATGGGCTGGGAGGAAGAGCTGTCTGCTCTCAGCGCTAGTGCCTCTGGAAACATGAGGCAAGGGACGACGCAGAGGAAGTGCCCACCCTCCTAATTGGGCCTGAGTGGAACAACTGCATTCATGGCATGTTCTAATGTGGAAATTGCTCTTTAATGTAATCGTCATTATCTGGGGCTGAACAGGAAGAGGGGGAGGGTTGTCTTCATACAAAGAATTGAGATCGACTGTTGTGCCAGGATACAAGGATGTTCATCGTTCTCAGCTGTGTTAATGAAACTTCAAAATAGACTGGCTGTTTTCCCTTAGCTTATAAAGGAAAGGTGATGTGTTAGAAAGATGTGTCCAAAAAGTCCTTGTTCTTAAACACAGCGAGCTCAAATGCTTTGCAAAGCTCAATACTAAAGGCATAAATACTTATAAGACACTAATTTGACTTTTTTTTTGTTTTGTGAGCTGTTCTTAGATGTGGCTACTGCTGTTGCTGGGTTTGGTTGGAAATCTGGGGAAGCTAGGGGTTATGCTTGTTGCACCAGGTTAGAGTGAATAGATTTCCAAGTATTTGTCCATAAAATATGTAATTGATAGGGCTTCTTTTTTTTCGGAGACAACTTGGCATTCTGACATCAGAGGCTTCTTCTGGAAGTACCTGAGCACACTGTTTTAACCATTCCAGTGTTTTCTCTCACCTCCCCAAGAGCCTTGTGTTCTGTTGATAATGCTGATTGTTTTTTTGTAAATACAGCTGGCTTTACTTCATTTCTTTCCTTCTCTGAGTTTTAAAGGTTAGCATCAATCAGTATGTGTAGCAGAGAAGCGCTATCAGAACTGCTGCGTGCATTGGTTGTGTTCCAAAGAGCAGGCTCCTTGGCTTCCTTCACTGCTCCCAGTTCTCTCACCAGCCGGGAAATGATAGCGAGCTTTGAGCAACTTCGCAGGTGACACTTTGAACTTTTTTTGCATGAAAACACGGAAAGCAATTTGAGATCATTAGAAGACCTTGAAGGAGTGCACGTGCTATCATAGAGGGTAGACTGGCTTTGAGCTTCCCTTGCTGCTGTCAAAGTCCATGTGTTACGACAAATATGGGCCTTATCCTTTATGTTCCTGTAAAGACAGGGCATGTGGTTGAGTCAGCACAACTCGCGTAACCAGCATAGGTGGGGCAGTGGTCTTGCATGATTCAGCTGTGCTTTGTGGGACCTTGTGGTCCAGCAGGCCAAGGGCACAAGGAGCAAACCTTGCCTTTCCCTTCCTTGTGCCCTGAGTGAGTCACTTTTGTGTGGCTTTGGCAGATACCAGTGCCAAAGAAGTGCAATGGGACTTTTGGAACGAGACAGGCAGTCGGGTGTGCTGAACTGAGAACCCCCCAGGGTTTAAGGCTGGTTTCTGCAAAGCTTACTCTGCTGTCTAACTGGCTCTCACTGCTGTACAAACTTCTTTCGTGGTTTTTGTACGCCAACTGGTAACTCTGCTTTTCAGCAGCGTGGGTGAGTGATCTTAAAGATCCTTGAGTCCATCGTTACACAACTGCAAGGACTGATGTTTCACAAGTCCTGCCGTCCACAGGTACAGTGGTCTGACCCCAGGACCGGTTTGGGGTTTGCAGTTGGCTCCAGTATTGAAAAGCAATTTGTGACTGCCTGCCTGCAGCTGGACCAAGCTAGCTGGCCTCTGCAGGGTGCCTGTCATCTGGCGGCAGCTGTAGATAGGGGTTTGTCCAGGCCAAGGGAAGAGAAGCAAGGAAGGGTTTGCCTGCCTCAGCCTCCAGGCAGGTACAGAGCCCGCAGTGGGGGAGGGCAGCGTAGGGTTAAAGTAGAAACTGGTGTGGTTCCTCTGAGCTAACAGAGAATCACTCGCGCAGCAGCAGATTAGCAGGCGTGTGCCAAAGGCTTCCCACTGGCACAGCTCGGAGCTCGTTCTTTCTCTTTGGTGGCTGCTGGCCTGGCAGCAGCTGGTGTTCAGCCAGGATTGTTTGCAGCAGGTGTGTCTGAATTGGGATTACCTGGTGGGGTGGGCCCTGCTAACGGCTTCAGAAATATTTGCACAATGGAGCATATATTCATGTGCCTTCGGGGCTGGTTCTCGCATTATGCGCGTTGAACCTCAGGAAACTCCTGTTGCATGGCACTGTTTGAACAGTAGGTATGGCCAGAAATTCCCACTGACTCACATCCTGGAAGTGCTCTCCTTCCTCCCTGAGACCCCTTTCTTCTAAGGAGGAAAGCAGAGTAAACCAGCTGTGACCATTCTTCACTCGGGCTGCACAGGAAGTATCAATTGATTTCTTTTATTAGATGGGCTCGTGCTACAATGGCCCTGCTGCTCTGCTTGCTTCTCGGGAACAGAGGATCAGCAATAAGCCCTGTTTGCGTTGCACCCCAGGCGTGGGAAGGTGCTGCTGTGCTAAAGCTGCGCTGACACGGTTGTAGCGAGTTCCTGGCTGGCTAGCCTGGAGCTGTTAACAAATCCTATAAACTGATTATGGTCGTAAGTCACTCTGCTAAATGACGTTTCTCTTAGTGACAGCTTTTTATGCTGCATCTCTCGACCTTCCCTGTACCTGTCAGCAGTAGCAGGGAGGCTCCCTGCCGCTGTGCCGTGCGGGGTGGGCGCTAGCTCGGCAGCAGAGCCGCTGCGTGCCCTCTGCGGGCTGGGGCTTGCTCCCGTGCCAGCAAATAGCATGCTCTGCCGGAGCCTGGCAGCCGGTTCCCAGAAGGCAGAGCACAGGCTTGGCAATGTGATGCTGATTGGAAGTGGCTTGTTTTTCGCTTCCCAATGTGCAAACAGGATCCGATCTGTGCCCCTGCTGAAAGGCCGTCAGGGCTCATCAGCTGCCTGCTCCCCAGCCTGCCTCTGTGCAAACCCCAGCGCAGCGGGGAGAGGACGCGTGGGGAGGGGGCCCTGGGGAGGGAACCTTTGGTGGCCACGCAAGAGGTGGCAGCTGGGCCCTGGACAGACCGGCTCAGCTGTGGCCATGCAGCTCTTCCTGGTTGTCTTCTCCAAGGAAGGCGTTGAACGTTGGTGACGAGGAACACCTCTGTGTCCGTGGGACTCCACGCAGGGTGTGTTTAAACGCATTTATCACCCTTGGCAGGGCGGGGTGGGAGGGAGAGGAAGCGGTTGCTCCGACACGAGGCTGATCCCAGCACCAGGACCACGCGGGCAGCTGCCTGCTGCTGCTTCCTGGGGGCCTCTGGTGTACCCCACCTCGGGGACAGAGGCTGCTCTCCTCGGGCGCTGCTCGGTCCCTGGGGTGCCAGCACAGCCGGCTCGCTGCCCAGGCAGACTTGTGGAACAAGTGGGGCATAGATGAGCTTAGTTCTTCCCGGGCATGATGTGATACCTACTGTGTGCTCCACAGAAACCGATCGCACTCCATGCTGTGGTGGGGCTGTCGGCTCCAGCGCTGCCAGGCTGTGCTGCTGGCAGGGCAGTGGGGTGAGGAAACCGGCGTGTATCCAGTTAATGGCTGGGAGCAATCCCGCTCCTCTAAATAGCTTGCCAGCTGCTGATGCTTGTTAACGTGGGTGAGCCGTGGTCCTGGGGGGAATGCGGGGTGCTTGGGATCTGTGTTGCAAGGGGAGTTTTGTGGCATAGGAAGGAATCCTAAACCCTGGGAGCACTTTCTGGGAAAGAACTGCTTGCACCCAAATCCTGCTTCTAGAAGGGCAGGGCGGCCTCCCCTGTGGATCGTGGCTGCTTTCATTCTTGCCGCAGTAATCAGGAGCTGGGGCTGAAGTCCTGATCTCAGCCTCTCTGCCAACATCCTCAGAGCTAAAGGCTGAACCAGCTCCCTGTCAGCTGTCTCGTCAGCTTTCCAGCTGCCCTGCAGCTGACTGTTGGCGTCTTTAGGGTGTTGCCCAGGTCCGGAGACCTGCATGTTGGTTCTGAAGTGTTGGGCTAGCCCATGTTCTCCTCTGCACCCTGGTCCCCACCCTGCTGGTGGTGAGCAGCCAGGGTACAGTGAGGCTGGAGGCCAGCTGGTGTTTTAACAGCCCCGCTGCAAGGGCTCCTCACTGAGACGAGGTTTGGAGTGTGGGCAGTGCAGGTCTGGGCCAGGGGGCTGCCTCCCCTCCGGTCTGTGGGTCGGCCATGTCTCTGCTCGGCTAACCTGCTGCATGGTCGGATGTCTGTGGTGCTTTGTGTGGAGCTTCAAGACAAAGTCTTTAAAAGAGACCATTTTGTCTCTGCTGGATAACAGAGCTCGGTCTGGCTGCCCTCTCAAAGCAGCCTGCTCGGTTCCTGGGTCCCTGCGGTGCAGCTCGGGAAATAAGGCAGCTTTTCTTTCAGATGGAACTGCGCAGAGAATAAGCAGCTCAGTGCTTCAGCTTGCATCAGAAGGAGCATGGTAATCCCCAGCACTTAGTCTGGCTCTGCCTGATAGCTGGAGTATGGAGGTGTTGCTGATGGAAAGCCGAGAGCGGCGTGGGAAGTGCTTTGCCTTAAAGGGCGCGAGTGCCCCCCAGCCTCCTCCCCGTGAGGAGACCCGGGGGCAGCGTCCGCTGCTGCTGGGGCTGGGCCGGGGCTCTGGGCTCTCCAGCCCCATGCAGGAGGCCGCGGTGTGTGGGCAGCGCCTTCTCTAGACAGACCCGCATCCGCCTCGCGTGGCCTGTTAGATAAGCGCTTCCACGTATAACGCGCTTGCTGGGTAGGACCAACGCCTACCTTCCAAAGCTGCCATCGAGTTGAAACCCTGCTCCTGCTGTCGGCAGGATTTCATCAGGCAAACGCGTGTCCTGGCTCTTTGGCCCCAGGGGAACGCCTGTGCGAGGTGGCTCCAGCCCCGCTTCCCCCCGTCACCATGGGTGAAGGGACAAGAGCAGCACCGGCTGTCCTTGGCTGTCACTGTGGCCCCTTGCACGCGAGGAGCCGGGAGCCCCCTGTTGCTGCTGCCCCCTCCCTGTGCCCGCCCCGCTCCTGTCCCCCTCCCCTGGCTGCTGCACAGGGCTGGGGCCAGCTGGGTGCTTTCGAGCCCTGGGGGGCTCAAAATGCCGCCTTCTCCCATGGGGGCTTCACTGGTGTCCTTCCCCTGGGGGAGCGTGGAGAGAAAGGCTTAGCCAAAAAACCTGGTCCGTGCCAGAGCTGTAGGAGCAATGCTCTGAGTGCCGGGCCTGCGAGGCTTTGTCCTTTGTCACAGGTCTGAATGGCACTTTGAGAGGCTTTTGGACTGTCTCTGCAGGGTGGTTGCTGGGTTTTAACGTGGCAGCAGTGCCAAGCTCTGCCGGTGGGACTGAGCGCTGGCTGATCTTCAGGCCTGTGCTTGTCCTTGGCTTAGTGTGCATGAGACGAGCCAAATGCTTCCCTGTGCCGCGTCTTTGCAAGAGAAGTGTCCAGTAGTGTGAGGTTGTTTCCTGACTGGGTTTCTCTGCCCACCTACGTGAACTTTTAGGGGATTTCTTAAAGTACTCGGCATGGGCTTCTCTGTCCTGTCCTGAACTGGAGCTCCTCGGCTGATCCCATTCTGCGCCGTGCCACCCCTGCGCAGCCCTCTCCAGCTCCCTTCATCCCACTTAGCCCAGATTTCTCCTAAGTAGGTCACTCATTAATTGAGGGCAAGTACAAAGTTGCTCTGTTCCTCCTTGTCCTTCTAGGCCGGCCGGACCCACCGGAGGAGCTGCGGGGCTTGGTGCGAGGCTGGGCGATGAAATCCTTGCTGGCGGCTGCAGCTCCAGCTGCTGGTCTGTGGCGCGAGCGCTGGGGTTAGCGCTGCGTGAAGCTGGGGAGGGCAGGCCTGGGCTGGCTCTCACAGCCCCGTGAAAGGCCGACCGCTGCTCGGCAGCGAGAAAAAGATAGCAAAAGCAGGAGTCTTGTTTGTGGCTGTTGTTGGTGAGGGAGGGAAGAGAACCCGCCTGCTGGGCTGGGGTTGTACCACAGAGTGGGGGAAACGTGCTCTGTGTGCCCCTGTGTTAGTTCCCTCGGCTCCTCTTCTCTCCCTCCCACCCCGCCAGGCTCCGAGGAAAACATCAGTGCCTCAGCACGGGGCCACCACTGCCCCCGTGTGCAGGGGGGGTGACAGCCATGGGTGCAGACCCTGGCAAGGGTCAGCGCAGGGGAGGGGACAGCTTTGGCCTTCACCTCCCCTTGCTGCATATTGTCACCGCAGCACACAGCCCCCGAAAGTGCCCCAGCTGTAAGGGGATGCCCAGGCACAGCAAGCGGGGCTGTGTCCCGCCAGCTGCCTGTCCCCGTAGGCTGCAGCGCTCAGCCTCGGTGTGTGTGTGTTTAGTTTTTCCCTCCTGTCACCATGCAAACAAGGGCGGACGTGGGGAGCCCAGCTGCGGCTGAGCCTGGCCAGGAGCTCACCCCATTCCCCCTCCCCTGCCTGGGCTGCACTTGCCAAGCCCTGCGCTTAGCCCCTGCCGCCGGCTCCATGGAGATGCCTGGGCTGGCTCCAAAGTCCAGCTGGGAGCACAGGGAGCCTGGGCCCGCTGCCCTCCCCATGGCCTTGCCCTGCTCCTGGCTGGTGCAGAGCGGTTGGAGCAGCCCCACACTGCGCTGGCCTGCAGGGAGCCAGCCCTTGGCCATGGTCTGTCCTGGGGTGGGGGTTAACGCAGCGCTGGGGCTCGGTGCCCCCAGCCTGCCCCACGCCTCCTCCAGGGAGGGGGCCAGGTAAAGCCAGAGCCCAGGCCGAGGTGTGCCTTGAATCAACAGTGGTTCGCAGCAGCCCCAAGGTGCTCGAGGCCGGGGGAGAGAAGCAGGGGGGTGCTGGAGCCCAGCTCCTCACGGCGGCCCCCCACGGGAGGATCAGACCTGGCCCCAGCCCCAGGGGACTCGGAGAGGAGGGAAAGGCAGTGGGAACCTGCTGCCTGCGGTCGAGCCGCCACCGCCGCCCCTTCCCTCCCGGGGTGCGTTTTGCTTTCCCAGGCTGCCGCCAGCCCTGGGTGCCCAGGCTGGGAGCGGAGCGGGGTGAGCCGGCCCCGCCGAGCAGGTTTGGAGCTGCTGGGCCTGTTCGCCCGGGCGGGGATAGCTGTGAGTTGCTGACGAGGGGCTTTTGGGCTTTGCGTCAGGGCTGAGCGTGCACGGCCGTGCCTCCCGCCCCAGGGCAGGGCTGGGCACGGCCTCTCCGTGCCAGCAGGTCTGCTCCCCTGGGCTGCAGGGTGTGCCGATGGGGCGCCAGCAAAGCCCCTTCTTGCTGCCCCAGTGGTGCCAGGACAGGGACAGGGTTGGGCGCTGCCTCCTGCCCAAAGCCAGCATGGCTTTCCCCAGCCAGCACTGGGGAGACCCCGCTCCATCCCTGCCGCACCCCTCCCCTGCTCATCCGGCACCATCCCGGCTGCACACCACGGCGGTTGCTCACGCACCGGGCAGGCCGGGAAAGCGCAGCGGTGCCGGCACAGGCGCTGACTCAGCGGGGCCAGGCGGGTGGCTGCGAGCCCGGGCTGGGAGTGGGCTGAGCCCTGCGGCGGGTGCCTGCGTCCCGCGGTGCGGCTGCGCCCCCTCCGTGCCTATCGCCCCCTCCGTGCCTGTCGCCCCCTCTGTGCCTGTCGTCCCCTCCGCCTTCCCAAGCACGGCGCTGGGAGGGCACCTGGGGGTGCAGCTGGGCTCAGCTGCTCGTCCTACTCTCGTGGGCACACGCGTGCGCACGCACCCCCGCCTCCCTCCGAGCCCCGCTGATCTCTGCAAATCTGCTGTGCGAAAAGCCCTCATCCTGCGAGACCTCCCCGGCCCAGGGCGGGATAGGGGCCGTGGTGCTCCACGCCACCGGAGCATGGTGGCACGGTGCCGCCGGGGACACACAGCCCAGCACAGGGACACCCAGGATCACACCATGGGGACCCCAGGAGGCCAGCGCCCACCGCTCCCCTCGCTTCACATCACCTCGCTTCCCTTCAGCGCTTGGCAGCAGATGAAAGCGCAGCGGGCCCTGCCCTGGGGGCCTGCGGGGTGGGTGCCATCGGCCCCCCCTGGCCCCGAGGCCAGTGCAGGACAGGGGATTAGCTTTAAGCCGATTGCTGCTGCCTGTTAGGGAAGCGCTGGGAGATTCACCACAGCTCCACCGGCTGCTGGGGGGAGCGCAGCTGCCCCCGGGGCAGGAGGGGCACAGCCAGGCTGCCGACGTGCCGGCCTCGGCGTCACCAAGGGTCCCTGTGCTGTGTGGCCACCTCGGGGTGGGACGGAGTGGGCAACGTGGCTGTGACCCCAGCGTGGGCAGATGGGGCTGGGGTTTGGCTTCCAGCTTGCTGCCTCTTGCTCTAGCAAAACCCCCTCCCCAGTATTTTTTGGGGGGTTGGGTTGTGGCACAGCACGCCCGGCTCCGGAGGTGATGGAGAGGAGGCAGGAGAGCACGAATGGGGTCTCCCTGCGGGCACAGGAGGATTTACAGCTGCCGTGTTTCTGCAGAGACAATGACTTTGTAGGAATCTTGGAGGGGGCAGAGGGAAAAGAAAGCTGCCCAAAAAAGGGAGCGTGGCGGCTCGGCCTCGCCTCCCTTGAGCCGCCGGGATGCTCCTGGGAGCCCTGCTGGTTTCTGGAGGTGGGTTGGTCCTGCAAGGAGTGAGGGAGAAGCGAGGGCGTCTGCCTGCAAGCCCCGGGGCCGCAGCCCGCACCCTGCTCGGCCTCGCTGCCGCGTCCCCACTCCTGCTGCGGGGTCGGGCGCGGGGCTGTGCCGGCGGGGCTGCTCCCAGCTCCCTGCGCAGCACCGGCCGTGCCGGTTGTGCCAGCCGTGACTCAGCGCAAACGCTGCCTCGCCAGTGGGGAAACTGAGGCATGGAGTGTGCAACTCCTGTGACTAATGTCAGGGCTGGGATTTCAATGGGGCAGGTGTGACTTCCCTCGTGGTCATCAACACAGAGCACGGCTTTTGCCGGGGACACGCACATGGGACAAGGGCTGTGCCCCCTCTGCCCACTGTACTGCATCGCTGCAGCGATGAGGTGGGAACCCTGCAAAGCCCCCACGCCATTCCCACCAGGGCTTGTCACCCGCGCTGTCCCACTCCTGTGTGCCCGTGATGGTGCTGGGACCCTCTCGTTGGCTGCGCTTCTCTGAGAGGCGTGGCGGGGTGGAGCGGGGAGAAAGGTGGAAATTCTCGTTTTGGTGGCATTTGGCAGCCAGGAGAAAGTCCCAGGGAAAGCTGCCCGCAGTCAGGGTGCGCTGCAGGGGCCGGGCTGACTCAGGCGTGGGGCGCCGGCGGTAGCGGCGTGGCCCCCACCCCAGCACTGGCCCCGTGCTGCCCCGCGCCCGCTTGGCAAGCCCCGGTGATCCCCACGGGGGCTGGCCAGAAAGGACAAACCCTCCCGAAACGTGTCCTCCTGAAATGTCCCCTCCCTGCCCCGCGCTGCCAAGGGACCCTGGCAAGCTCTGGAGGTGAGGCAGCAGGCCCGTGCCTCAGTTTCCCCATCAGGGAAATGGGTCAGTGCTCTGGGCTGTGTGCGCAGAGCTGCTGTGGATGCTGGCAAGCCACGCATGGGGTGCGAGAGTCCAAAGTGTCATCGCCGGGAGATCTGCTGAGCGCTGGGTTTCCGCTCTCCACCCCAGCGGCGGCCGCGTTGCCACAGGGCAGTGAGGCAGGTAGGCTTTGCAGAGCCCGGGATGAGAGCTGGTAATGAAATGTGGGGAGACGAAACCCAGCCCTGTTTTATTAGCAAGGAGGAGGCTGCTGCTCCTCCGCAGTTGCTGGGGCAGCTGTTTTGCTGGCAGGCTGGAGGCAGGTCAGGAATTCTTCAGTTAAATGGCTCTTTTTGGCCAGAGATTGCCAATATTGTCCAAACCAAATCTCTCTCACGGGCAGGGTCAGCTTTGATAAATTTTCTGGCTGAAAAAAGGCGGAAAAAGAAAGAAGGAAACAATCAAAACTCTGAGTTGGCATTTCCTGAACTAAGTGCCGTATTTTTTTAATTTGTGTGTGTGTGAGAGAGAGAAACGGCTTTCCATTCTGCAACTGCATGTCATTTAACCCCCCCAACCAGCTGAAATCAAAACAAACTGCTTGGAAATGCTTGAAAGGGAGCGGTTGGAGCCACCCCAAACCAAAACTGCTATTGCAGGGAAAGGGGGGTGGTGGCGGTTTGCTTTTTGATTTGGTGTTTCCAGGAAGGTTTTGTGATTTCCACTTCTCCTTCCCCTGGGGGACAGGAACGGCTTTCCCCATCCCCTGCCCTCTCCTGCCCAGTCCTTTTCCGGAGCAGGGTCTGGGTTTTGGGGAGGCCCCAAGTGGGTGCCACCTCGCTGGGTGCAGGGGACACAGTGGGGACCAGGCTGTGGTGCTGGGGACACGGCAGGCGGCTGCGTGGGACAGTACCCATGGGAAGAGGCCGAGCAGCGGACAGGGGACGGGGGGGACACAGGGAGCACCCCGGGGTGGGCTGCGCCCCACTGAGCCCATGCTGCGGGGGCCGTGAGCCCCTGGGCGGGCGGCATTTCGGCGTGGGCCCTGGCAGCCGGGAGCGGGACAGCATCGGTGGCACAGCACGATGGCTGTGCCGCTGTCACACGGCTGTCCCTGGGGACCTGTCCCTAACCGTGCGTTCAGCCACCTTGCTGGAGGGGTCTGGGTGCACTTGGGGACGGTGGTGGCTGGAAGCCAGCGGGCAGGCGGCTCCCGGTGTCCCACCTCCCTGTTCCCACCGTGCCCACCCCGGTGCGGGGC
>VXAA01001765.1:1484265-1509707 GCA_013399115.1 Anseranas semipalmata | reverse complement strand
GGGCGGGGAGCCCGGGGGACGCGGGGGGGGACAGCGCGGGGGGGGCTTCGCTCCACGGGCTGGGCACTGCCTGGGCACGGCAGCTCCGGGTCTCTCCTCCTTGCCCCACGCGGTGCTGGCGTCAGAGCGCAGCATCCTACACTGCTCCCAGCCCCAAAGAAATGGCCAGGAGAGTCGCTTGGAGTTGAGACCTTTATTGACGCAAGGGTGGCCGAGTGACATGCATGTGGCCCCTCCAGGAGGGCACCGAGGGGCAGAAGCAGTGTGAAAGGCCACCGGCGGTGTCCTCTTGCAGCGGGCTGTGACCCAAGGGGACATCCGTCACCCCCCAGTCTTTGGGGATCTGGGATTTCCTGGGTTGGGCTGTGCACCGCCCCACATCTGGGGTGGCCGAGGGGCTGGGGGCTCCCACCTCCCGCTCACATCCCCCAGGCGTGACCCCGTACCTCGTCCCTGGCTCCTCCGGATGCTCTGGCTCCCCTCGGGGTCAGGCTGTCTCCAGATGCAGAGCCGTGGCCCCAAGAACAGTATTTCCAGGAATCCCCAACATAGCGCCTAAGGGATTCCTGGGAAAACTGGACCCTGAGAGCACGGCGACCGCGGCTCTCCACCAGCCCCTGCCCTGCACGTCCTCTTCACCGGCCGGTCTCTGCATGCGGCCGCCGCGTCCCTGCTGTCCCCCCGCAGCACCCCCGCCACACAAGGCCCCCACCTTTCTGTGCCACCCCCCCTGCTGGTGCCCAGTGCCTGGCTGGGGGTCCTGAGCAGACCCAGGGGGGTCCCTCTGCCGCAAGGAGAAACCTTCCCACCCGCTGCTTCCCGGCGAACCCCTCCTCTTCCCCTTCCCCTTGCAGGGATACGGGGCTGTGGGCTGCGCCCTTCCCCATAGCCGGGGGTCAGCAACCCTTCTGGGGTCTCCTGGGGACACGCTGGCTGTCCCCAGGCTCCTTCCCCTGTGCTCCCCCACCAGCCAGGAGACCGCGGGGCTGTGTCCAAAGCACGGCTGGGAGAGCCCCCGCTCCCACAGTGGTGGGAACCCAGCCCCAGAGACCGGCAGGAGCGAGGGGGCAGACCCCCACCCTCAGCCCTGCTGCCCATCCGATGCCCGGAGAAGCCCCCCCGAGCCCTGGCCTCCAGCCCTGAGCTGTGCTCCCATCTCGCCGTGCTCCCATCTCGCTGTGCTCCCATCTCGCCGTGCAGCCCACGCACTCTGCTTCCATCGGTCTTCCCGGCGGGCGGCGGTCCGGGGGTGTCGGGGGTCCCGGGGCACAGTTCCTCCCTTCCCGAGCTACAGTGCTTCATCTCAGACTCCCAATTGACCAGAGATGCAGCACTGCACCTTGGGCTGGGAGACATGGAGGAGCCTGCGGCCGCGCTCGCTGTCTCACCGCGTGTTGTGCCACAGCAAGGCTGTGTGTCCGGCTGCTCTGCCGGACAGACTGGGCTTCACGGCTGCAGGGACAGAGGGGCTGGGGGCCTGGTGGGGTGGGAGGGCCTGGCTGGGTGGGTTGCAGCGTCGGCTGAGATAAACCCCTGTGCTGGGAGAAGGGTTGGAACCTGCCCACCGCCGCGTCCCCAGGGTGCTTCTGCAGGGCTGAGGGACCCAGGACCTGGTTCCAGCACTGGGGAGTCACTGCCTGGGGTCCCAAACCACGGGGATGTGGCTACTGAGATGGCTCCAGGATGCCGGACTGCTCCTCAGCAGGGCCAGGGCACCCCAGGACGGTGTGGGGACGGTGTGGGGATGTCGGTCTCGCACGGCGCATCGCTCCCTGCCCTCTGCCCCTTCCCGTCCCGGGATGCTGCTCCCAGCGCTGGTCTCACCCCAGCTCAGGCACCGGGGGATGAAGAGCATGTGAAAGCCCCGGGTCCCTCCCATCCCCGTCCCCATCCCTGTCCCCATCCCTGTCCCCATCAGAGGAGAGCCCGCAGCTGGCCAGCACCTGTGGGAAAGCTTCCACCCCAGCTCCAGGAGCTCAGACACAGGCAGGGCCGGGGGCTGCGGGAGGGACACCCCCTGCTCCCTTGCTGCAGCCCCAGGGGAGAAGGTCTGGGGGGAGCAGGAGGAGGGGGAGGATGGAGGGAGCGGCCGAGCCCAGAAATGTCTTTCGCAGGCGAGAGCTAACATCCTGAGCAGAACGGGACGTGATAAACAGACCATCCATCACAGCAGCGTCCCACTGCCGGGCCCCGGCAGCCGCGGCGCTCCCAGCAGCCTGACGAGAAGCAGATGGCGTGTCTCCGGCGCGAGCCCCTGCATCCGGCACCGGCCCCCCCAGCCGCCCAGGGCCGGGTGCGCCCGGCCAGGAACCGGGGCACAAACAGCCCCGTGCCTGTGCCAAGCTCCCCCGTCTGCCTTCGCCGGGCTCCACAGCCCCAGTTTCTTGGGAGAAAAGAGAGGGAAGAGCCCCAGAGTCGTGGCCCCGCCATGGTGTGAGTCACCCAGGAGGGAGGTTTGGGAGCAGCCTTTGCCAGCACGGGTTATCCCTGCTCCCAGCTCCAGCCAGGCCAGCTCTGAGCCCTGACCAAGTGTAAGAACAGCCCTGGGGGCTCCGTGACATGGGAGAGGGCTTCCCACAGGTCCCCTCTTGCTGCCCCACTGCCCCGCACCTTGGCAGAGCCCAGCCTCAGCCCCATCACCAGCCCCTTGCGCCCCCAGCCCCATGCACACCTCCCCGGGAAGCGGCCGGGCTCCTTTTCGCAAGGGAGCGATGCCTGGCTGAGCGCTGCCCCGTGCCGCAGGCAGGCACGGCACCGTGCCGTGGGAGCCAGCCCTCCCGCACCCTGGGCAGTGGGGGCTGGGGGCGACGCTGGCCCGGGGCTGGTTTGTTTGCGGGGGCCACCAGGTTTGTGCACGTGCCCAAAGGGCGTGCAGTGCTGGCAGCGTGCTGGCACGCCGGCTTTGCCCATCTCTCGCTGCCCGGGGATGTGCAGGCTTCGTGCACCTCCAGCATCTCCAGCGATGTCCCCAGGCACTCCCATGGCCAAGCCTGTAAAAGACAGAGGGTGGCAGTCAGCATGGCCGCGAGTCCCCATGGGCCGCATGCGGGGCTGTGCGGGGCAGCGAGCCCCGGGGTCACCCCCAGGCAGCTCCTGCCGGGGCCCCTCAGGTGCCCAGCACCCCAAGGCAGTGAGGCAGGCTCCCCGTAGGGCTCTGGTGCAGTGGCCCAACCGGGGACTCAGGTCTGGTGTGAAGAAGGGGAGCCAGACCCCTGGAGACCTGTCCCTGTCATCCATGCCTTGTGGGGCAAGGCGCAGCCGCAGCTCCTGCCGTGAGCCCTGCAGTACCCCCAGCCCTGCCCGGCCGGGACACTGCCAGCGTGACGAGGTCCCCAAGCAATACCAGCAGCTCCGTGCACACGCAGGACCCTGCAATGACCCCAGCGTTCGAACCCTCCCTGCTCAGACAGTGACTTCCCCAGCCCAGCCAGCTCTCCCACTGCAGCAGTGCTGGAGACCCACCCGCCACACCAGGCCACCGGCCGGGCACTGTGGGCAGCTGGCATTTGGGGACAGAGCCTCTGCTCAGCTCCAGCCCAATGTGCCCTGATCCATCACTCAAAGCTGCCTGTGCCCAAAGCCTGGGGGCCCAGGGCACGTCCCCTTCTCTTGTAGGCGGGCTGGCATGTCCCCAGCCCCACACAGCCACCAGAGGTGCCTTGCCCCAGCCCTGTGGGGGGGGCCTGGGGACAGCCCCAGTCCCCGCCTGCCACCACCCTGGCTGGCCCTGGCCGGTTTGGTGGGAAAAGCCAGGATGGAGACTTCTCTCCACCCACAGCGTGGGGCTGGGGACCTCAGCTGCCGTCCCCGGGGATGTGACGGCGGGGGAAGAAACGCCATGAAAGGCCGGAGGAATGCATCGGGCTGCGCATCCCACCGGGCTGGGAAGCAAAACATCTGCCGGGAGCTCGCCCACCCCTGCCTGGGGGAGGTCTGGGGGAAGGGAGGTGCCCCCGTCCTGCCCGCTCCGTCCTCATCGCAGCCTCCCCATCCTCAAGAGGGGCAAAAAAAGCCAGCGCTGCAAGGCCTGCCCTTTCCCTCTTGTCTCTGCTCTCATTTTTGGCCCATTTTCCCAAGGAAACGGGGCTCACACCCGCGTGCCATGCGGCTGCCGTCCTCCTGCCCCCGTTCTCACAGTGCTGTCTGCAAGCGGAGCACAACTCAGTGCCTGGGGACACCACCGCCACCCTGGCCATGCCTGCCAGCCGGTGGGCTCCGTGCCCTCCTGCAGCACAAATTGCTGAAGCAAAGCACTCAGCCCTACCAGGAGCCTGTGTGTGTGCAGTGGGGGCATCGTCACTGCCTCCAGCCCTGCCACCGCCACGCGGGGTCCCCTGCCAGCACCGTACACCCCGCGCTGCTGCAGGGACAGCTGGGACGCTCAGAGCCACCTTTCTCAGCCTCCCCATAATCCCCGGACACGCTTACACGTTGCTCCCAGGATGAGATGTACAGCACGGCCCCGGCTGCAGTGACCACGCAATTATTAATTTCATCAGCCCCGGTTTTCTCATCCCCTCGCTCGCGTTGGGCGCGGACACGCCGCGTGGCTGCAGAAGGCATCAGAACACAACGTGGCCGGACCGACGGTCCCTGCCGACGTCCCGGTGCCACCAGCCGCCACCGCGTGCCCGGCCAAGACACCCTCCGGAGGGTGCCCGCACAGGGTGCTCCTTACGCTGCCTCAGCCCCACCGGCCCCACGGGCGCTGCCCCGGCTCCTGCCCGCGCTCACCTCCAGCCTGCGCCTCCGCGGANCGGCCCTCCCCGCGGTTACAACACAGCGCCCTTTCCCCTCTCCAGAGCGGCCGCTCCTGCAGGAAATGTCCTTTTTTAATAACAGTTGGGATTTGTTTCCTCCTTGAAATTCCCCGGCCTTGTTTCTCCAGCAGCGAGGGCCCAAACCCAAGTATTGCTTCAGTCTGTTCTTTCTGCTGAGGGATGCCTGAAACCTCGACAGGACGGCTCTGCCGTGGGGGCTTGTGTCTGTGCCGCGCTCACGGGGGGGACAGAAGGCACTGGGTGATGCTGGCATTTCGGCCATGTGCTCAGCCCCGGGCCCCCCCTCGGGGTCCCTTCCCCAGCTGAGCCACCCCCCCGGGGGTCCAGCTGTGATCTCCAGCCCCAGGGCACCCTGCTGTCACCTCCAGCTGGATGGGTTACTGCTGGGTGACATCCCACAAGGTGAGCGCTGCCCGAGGGCTTCAGGCAAGGTCCATGCTCAGTGCCCCCTCCCGGATGGCGAAGGCTGGGAGGGTGGAGGGGGACAGCTCTTGCTCACTCAGCTCTACGGGAATTGAAGCCACGGTGCTGGGAGACCGAGCCCAGCCTGCTGGGGCTCCCTGCACACGTGGGGATGCTGATTTTTGCGGCTTTGCGAGGCAAGCCGGCGGCACGGAGAGCAGTCCCAGGCAGCTCCTTCCCGGCGGGGCCTTGCCGAGCACCAGCCCGACCAGCATCCCCATCCCGTCCCCCGCCAGCCCCAGTGGCCTCCTCCCTCATTCCCTCGCCAGCGTGATATTAAATCAAAGGTTTATGAGAAAATGGAGGGGCCAAGGGAGATCCTAATCTGGTCACAGGCTGATTAACCCTGAGTTCAGGCTGAGGTCCTGATGCTCGGCTATAAATAGCGCTGCCTTTCCTTTCCCATCCTCCCGCCGTGGCTGCAAAATGCCTGCCCTTTTATGGTCAAAAAGGCAGATTTGGAGCCCGTGCGGCCCAGATCTCCCATGCTGGGGGCGAGCCAAGGGGGCCCAGGGGGATGCTGCTCTTTCTCTGTGGGTTTTGCTGGGATAAATTATAATGCCAAGAACAAAGGAGCAGGTCTGGGGGGCTTTTTCTGTGTCTTAGAGCAGGGGATGGGTGCAGAGGGAAAAGGATGCAACTGGGTTGTGCTCCTTCTCCCTGGGCACACAGCTCCTCTCCTGGTGCCAGATTGAGGGAGAAATAGCCTAGTTTGGTGTCTGCATCCCTGTTGAGGCTCAGGGTAGTGGCATAATGGGGACGTTGGAAAGGTGAGCCATGAGCAGTGTCCAGCGAGCCTATCACCTCCAGGTTGCAAAAACAAGTGGCATCTCCCTGTTTGTGACACCAGGCAGGGGGACAGGCCCGTAATCCTGGCCCGGCAGCCTCTGCCAGCAGGAAAATCCCTTCTTGCCCCCATTGCAGCAGCACTGGCCCCTGCTGAGTCCCATGCTGGTGTGCAGGACCTGCCGGCTCCTGCAACCCTCTGGTGCTGGCTGCTGTGGAGCAGGACCAAAACCCCTCCAGCAGCACCAGAGCTGACTCAGCAGGGCAGAAGGAGCCTCTGGGGGGACAGGAGTGGTGGGAGATGGGAGCTGTGGTAGACACATGGCTAAGGAAGAGCCTGGCCTCCTCCACTGGCTCCATCGCCTTTCCCACGGCCTCAGTTCTTCCCGCTGCCTCCCAGCCCAGCCCGACCACCGTCTCCCCCGGCCTTATCTTGCCTCCCTCTCCTCACTGCCTCCCCCATTTCCCTGCGCATGGCGGGGCTCAGCCCTGGGGCTCCCCAGCCCTGTCCCCCTCACTCCCACCCAGTGTTTCAGGGAGCAGGGGCACAGCGAGCCCGCCGGCTGTCAGCCCAGCGGCAGCTGGAGCGTGGGAGCGGGCCCCGGGGCTAGCCCTCCTGCTCTGTTTACGCGGCACATTCCCGGTCCGGAGGAAGTGGTGCAGGGGTGAAGTCCCAGCGGGAAGAGGCCATCACGTCACCGGCCTCCAGCCCTCCGAGGGGAAGGGAGCCCAGCGCAAAGCTCCCCGCAGAGACAGTTCCCAAATGGTGCAGGCAGGAGCGGGGCTGCTGCTCCAGCATCTGCATGGCCCGGCCGCTGCCTCCCAGCCCGGCCGGGCTCTGCTTCTCGCCCAGCTCTGGAGCCGGCCGGAGGAGGCAGCGGGGTGGCCATGGGGATGCTGCTCTGCACCCTGGGCACCGCAGGATGCCGTGCAAGGCAAGCACAGTGCAGCCATCAGTGAGGAAGGGACATCGCGAGCCACGGTCCAAGTCCCCTCTTGCAGAGGCATGGCCATGGTGTGGCTGGAACTCATTAAGCTGCCAGCACTCTTGGCTGCTTATCAAGGCTTTATCATCTTATCTCTGCTCCAGCAAGGGAGAGGGGGAGTGTGTGTGTGCGTGTGTGTGCGCGCAGCATATCCTGCACAGGAGAGGAGCCCGGTTCATAAATCACCTCCCCAGCTGGCCCCATCTTGGCTTTCCCAGCCCCGCCAAGCCGAGTCAGTAAGAGACATTAAACACTAAAAGAAAATGCCCCAAATGGGTCGGGTCCCCAGCAAGCAGGAGACGAGGCACGGAGAAAGATCCAGCACAACATTTAACTCGCGCCTGGTTCTCAGGGCACCGTCTCCCTGCCGAGCCTGCACAGCCAGGCTGCCCCATGCAAACCTGCTGGCGGGGCAGTGCCTGTCCCCACACACAGGGCCACGTGCTGTGGCCATGATGGGAGGCAAATCCCCACACGGGGCTCGGTCCCCTCCGGCAGGGCCCTAGGTGCTGCGGTTTTGCTGCCCCTTGCAGCACTGGTGAAGCTGCAGCCGTCACTGTGGTAAAGCAGAAGCGCGAAGGAAATGCTGAGCCTGTCCTCAAAGGGACAAACCCGAGTCCACAGCCCCCAACAGATGGAGCGATCTGAGCACTCTCTCTTATTTCGGGAAGCCCTCCCCAATGTTTCCACTGAGACCCCAGCAGGGCTGTGGGGACCAGAGCAGCTGCTTATTGCTGCAGGGGGAGCGCACGATGGCATGCACGGCCCCGCATGCTGCAAGCCGCAGGCAGGGGGACAGCAGGGACACCCGCCTTTCCCAGCGGGTGAGACCACCGAGCGGGGTGGGTCAGCGCTGTGGGCCGGTGAAATCAGATAAGGGTGAAAGGGAGGGAAAAAAGGAAGGGCAAGTCTGCGATGAAGGAGCCCAGGTATGAAGTCCGGGCTGGCAGAAGGACGTTTCCCCATGTACCAGTGATCGGTGAGTGGGTGCCATAGAGAGCACCGGGGTGACCTGTTGGCTACCACAGAGCATCTGCCCACATGAGGCACAGTGGGTCCCAGAGCCACAGACCCAGGTCCCGTGGGCTGCAGGCCCTTGTCCAAGGGAAGCCGCTCGCCCACCTCCCGGTGGCTCTCTGCTCAGGGAGGGGGAGGCAGTGGCCCCCTCGATGGGGACGTCCCTGCAGAGTAGGGGCAGACGCGTTTGCTCCCCGATGTGTCGGGGCACAGACCTTGGTGCCAGCACCCACAGCCCCTGCCATCCCCGCATCACTGAAGTGTCCCACCGCCCTGCAGACGCAGGGGAAAGGGTCTTAGCAGAGCCCTCACGCCCCAGCCCAGCACTGCTGCAGTTGGGGGCTGAACCCTCCTGAGAGCCACGGGAGGCAAATTGCTGGGGGAGGCAGCACGTTGGTGCTCAACGGTGATGAGATTCGATGTCTCATGTCTAACCGAGCCGGGGCAGGCTCGCTGCCTCTTGCACGCCTGGACCGCTTTTATGGTTGTACCCCTGCGTCACTCACGCACACACAGCGTGCACCTAAACACAGGCACGGCGCTGGCCCCGGGGCTCTCCAGCCTTCCAGAAGTGCCCGTCCCCATCCCCACGGGTAGCATGGACATCTCCAGCTCCTCCACCAGCACGAAGCAGCTTCATCCCCCACCTAAACCCAGCAGCGAGAAGATGCTCGCCCTCAGCGTCCTGAGCCCATGACGGTGCAGGCTTGGCCTTGTGCGGCAGCACCAGCTCCATGCGCTGCCAGCTGCACCGGGTGTGCGCGTGTGGCCGGGATTTGGCTGCTGCTGCTGGGGAAGGGTCCCTGCCCCATCCCTGTGGGCAGCCCAGGGCACCCACTGGCCATTACCCTGCCTAGGCTGGTGTCACTGGGGTACAGGACAGGAACCCCCCTGGTACCTCCCAGTAACTGTGTCCCTAGCACGGAGTCAGACCTCAGCCTCTCCCCTTGGTCTCTGTGGCTGTGCCACACCAGCCCAGCACGTGCTGTCCCTTCCCCGAGCCAAAGGGTCAGAGGTGCCCTGGGGAGCTGGGCCAGCACTACACCTCCCGGCCACTGACCCCCTCCACAGCTGGGACAGAGCGGGAGGAAGAGGAGGAGGAGGAGGAGGAGGAGGAGGCCCTGTTCCCCTGCGCTCCGTGTCAGCGGGGACATCCCCAGAGCAGGGCAGCCAGCACGTCCCCACCACCTCAGCAAGACCAGCGCTGGCACCGAGGCAGGGGCTGCACGGCGAATGTGCAGGGTCCGGGATAGGCAAAAGGGCTCGGAGCGAGGGAGCAGCAAATGTTGCCCCGGTGCCCACTGGCCTGCAGCCACAGGGAAGTGTGCTCGGGCTGGTTCCCGGCCGGGAGCCTCCCCCTGTGCAGGGTCTGCTCTGCTTTCCTCCTCCGTGTGTGCGTGTGTGCAGCCGGCCAAGGTCAAAGGATGGTGAAATGGCTCCAGAGCTCAGATTTCCAGCCTCTTGCCTCATCGTTTGCTATTCGGCTCCAGCTCGCTCCCACAGACAAGTTCGTACTGCTTCTCCCCTGCGCGGGTTGCGGCACTGGGTGCTGCAGGCTGCGTCCCAGCGCACCCCCCTGGGAGTGCTGTGGGGTTCCCAGCCCATGGGGGTGACGCCTGCGGCTGGCAGGGCCCCTCTCATGCCAGGAGGCAAAGCACGCCGTGGGTGGGCGTTAGGGGTCATTACGGCCCCGGTTCCCATAGGCAGCAATGCGGTGCCCAAAGCACTCGGCTCCCCCAGGCAGAGCAGCAGCTGAACCCCTGGCAAGGGCGGGCTGGGCAGGGGCAGGTTTTGCTGGGGTGAGGAGGAACAAGCCTCAGGAAAGCCTGATCAGGAACAAGGCAGATTCTCCATTAAAAAAGAAAGAGAGACCAAGAAAAGGAGAAAAAAAAATAGCCCTTAATCATCTCCAGACTGCCTCTTGACAAGCATGGAGGGAAATGCCACTCTTTCCAGGAGCCACCCAGAACTGCAGCCTGTCTAGACACAGCCTTCCCCAAATTCCTGCTGATAACTGCTTGGGAAATCTTTGGCGGAGGCGTGTGCATGTGTTTGTTGGAAATTAACTCCTCTCCCATCGGCCGGGAGCGGGGAGGCGATGGCGTTGCCCTTGAGCACGGCGCCGCAGGCTGGGGCACTGGGGCTGGGGCAGGCCTGGGGACACTGCCACTATGGTGGGGATGCAGGTAGGGGACAGCACAAAGGCACCGAGTGCCCTGTGCACCCAAGCTGGGTGCTGCAGGGGTGACAGCTGCAGGGGCTGGGGTGCTCAGTGGGTGCCAGCCCTGCTCCCTGCCTCAGTTTCCCCATTGGTTTGGCAGGGAAGGAGCTGGGAGAGGAGAGGGTGGCTGCATGGAGGAAAGGTGATGGGTGAGGGAGAAAAAGCGGGGTTCCTGGAGGAGAAATATCCAAAGGTGACACACTGGAGTGACCTGTCAGAGCACTTTCAATGAGCACTTCACAGCTTTTTGTTTGGAGTTTTGGCGCATATGAAAACAGTGGCGCGGGTGCCGCATGGACACACAGCCTGTAAAGCGGTGTGCTACCAGGCTGAGCTTAACCAGAGCGTAAAAGGCAAAACAAACGCACCGATGGGACCACGGCGGAGTGGGGCCGCTTCTCCCCAAACAGCCACGGACCTGCTGCAGCTTCCCAGGGAGCAGCCAGCGACGGTGGGAAGCCCCGGAGGCACAGCGGGATGGGGACAGGCTGGCCCCGCGGTGACCACGGCTGCCCTGAGATGTTGCAGTGCCCCAACACAGTGTCACCGTCCCTTTGCTCCCTGGCTGGACCCAAGTGCCAGCTGGTGGCTGTCCCCGTGCGGTGGGGAGGGAGGGAGCCGCCCTGCAGGCGAAGGAGGCAGGGGGAGATGGCAGCTCACTGCAACGCACCCGCGACGTCCCCGCGACCGCTGGGACGGGGCTGTCCCCGGGAGCAGGGGCACAGCGTGGAGCCGGCGAGAACCCAGGTGAGGGCAGGGGTGGGCAGAGATGGGGCATGGCCTGGAGAGCATCGAGGAGGCTTTGCAGAGCCCCAGCTCAGGGCTGCCCAGGACCGCGCCGTGCCCATCCGCTCGCCCCTCGCAGGGCCAGCCGTCCCGCTGCCCTCACCACCGGCCCCATGGCCGGGCTGGCGGTTCAGCCGCAGGCTCCCACGCTGCAACCACGTTGTGCAGCCGCTGCTGCACCGCCGGGGGGGCGAGGACGCGGCAACCATTCACCCAGATCATGGAGGAGCAGGGGAAACTCCGGCGCTTGGGAACGCGCCAGCGGTGCCGGCTGGGGGATGCATTAAGGCAGGCGAGGCGAGCCAGCGGCGCAGGCTGGGCTGGCCGCGGGGTCCCGCAGCTGCGGGTTGCGGGGTGCTCTTGGTCAGCGCTGGGTAGGGTGGCTTGAGCGCCCTGCAAGCCTCTGGCTGTGAGCCCCGTCCGCACCCGCGCCCGCAGCCCGCTTCCCCCAGAACTGGCGGCCCCGGGCCGGGCAGCGGAGCAGAGCGAGCGGCCTGTGGCTGCGTTCCTGGTGGGAGCCGGCCCTGCCCGGGCTCGCCACTGACTTCCACTTTTTTCCGTCCTAGATGTTCGCAGAGCAAAAAGCAATTCCTCCCCCAGCCCCAGCCTCCAGACATCCGGGAGAGCCCTCCGCTGCTCACCCCACTTTGCACCCCTTCCCAGCACCAGGACGGGGCTGATTTTTGGGGCATCTCTTTGCTCAGTACCCCACGGCACCGAGGTGGCTCTGGCCACTCCTCACCACCTCCGAGCACGGCGGCTTTCCCCGCCGGCGCCCCGTGGCTGTGCTCCGCTCGCCTCCCTCCCCTCCTCAGGCACGGCCGTGGGGATGCGATCCCACACGTGCGCACACGTGGGGAGGGGGCACCCTGCCTGCATCCCCGGGGAGGCCCCACTGGCGGGGCCAAGCATCTCGTGGCTGGCAGAGGGGGACACTGGAGGGGCCACGCTGTCCCCTGCCTGCTGCCCGCTGCCCCTGCCCACACCAGCCAGGCACCAGCCACCGCCACCCCCTGCCGCCCCCAGCCCGAAGCACCCGCGGGCACCTACCTGCTGCCCCACACCTGCCGCCGCAGCGCCGCGGGGACGTGGGCGCACGGCCACCACCTTCTCCCGTCACATTATAACCCGCCACTGGGACCCCCGCGCTGCCAGCCGGGGTTTTTTAAGCAGCTGGCATGGGAGCCCTCGGCGAAAACTCCTTCCATGCAGCTCAAAAGCTGGAAAACCTTTTTCTTTTTACCTTATATGAGCTGAAGAAGGAGGCCAGGCTGCCGACGGCCACATCTGTCAGGGGCGCCGAGGGGACCCATTGGCTGGGGTGCCGTCACGTGGCCCCGCCGCCTTGACCTGCGGCCGCTCAGCTGAGTGTTGGTTTTACCCCCTAAGGAAGGGCTGCTTGACAATTTTCATATTTCTTCTAAATTTGGAGATTTCAGACAATGCTGGGAGGCTTGGCTCAGGATGCCAGAGGCCCATGTGGAAGTCATTAAGTCCGAGAGGGAGAGCAAGAGAGAGGGGGAGAGTGGGAGCGAGGGAAGGAGGGGTGGCGGGGCGCAGGGGGAGGAGATGCGAGCGCTGCGCCTGCTGCCAGCTCCGCGCCTGGGAACAGACGGGAACTCGCTCGGAGAAAGTTGTTTGGAAGAACCGGCTTCCTCCCGGCCTCCTGCCCATCCCGCCCCTGCCGGGGCACCCGTCCGTGCGGGGTCCCACGGGGCACAGGGGGCAAGGCTGGCAGCGGGGCCGGGAGCGGGGCGATGCTGGCGGCCGTCCCGCCGGCGGGGCTGCGGGGGAAGGAAGCGGAGATGCTCCCTGGCCCGGTTTGCGATTCCTATTACTTTGAGAAGCTCCATCTGGCCTGGGAAAACGGCGTTCGGGCGGCCACGGGGCCGCCCGTGTGCACAGGGGCAGCCGCAGCCGTGAGACCCTGAGTCCCGGGCCTGGGACCCGGGTGCCCGCGGTGCCGCTCCTCGAGGTTTAGTGCACGCACGCCATCGCCGTGGGGCTACATCGTCCCCGGTCCGTCGCGAACCACGAGCCCATGTATGGCAGCTGCCCCGCGCTGAGGACAGTTCTAACGAGCAGCCAGCTGGCAGCTCGGGAGGGAAACTCGCGGCACCGATGCGCGCTTGTCCTCCAGCGCTGGCCGTCAGCTTGGGGCACAGCCCATGTGGGGAGCACAGCAGGGAAGGGGGGCACATCTGCTTTTGGCAATGATGTCCTGCCTGGCCCTGAGTCCCCGCCAGGTGATGCTCAGGCTTGCAGGGCTGCGGTGGGCTCCTCCTCGGCAGAGGAGGCTCTGGAGTGGGGGAAGCAGCCGGTGCGAGGCCCATTGCAGCGAGCAGCAACCAAGGGAGAGTCGAGGCCCAAGGTGGGAGGCACTGACAGCTTCTCCTTCATGTTTTCCCAGCTGGAGTCACTCCTGGGAGGAAGCAAAGGGCCGGGCTCTGGGGTCTCAGGCCTTGAGAGACCCCGGCAGGTCAGGACAGCGCTCCGCCACGAGCCGTGCCAGGGCACACGGCCGCTGCGCACAGCCAGCGCGAGCAGCTGGAGGGGCCTGGGAAGGGGCACACGCTGCCCGGCCTCACGGGGAGCGACCCGCAGGCAGGGTCTGGTGGGGGAGGACTTCCACTGAAACAGTCCCAGAAGGGCCGGGAAGTCCCTGCTGCCTCGGTGTGCACGGGGAGAACAGCCGAGATCGGTCCTACCGTGCCATCAGCAGCGATCTGGGGACAACCCCAGAGCCAGGACCAAGATCCTGAGGTGCGAGCAAGGGGCAGCGGGAGCAGGACCAGTGCAGAGGGGTTACACCAGCAGTGGGGACGGGTGAGCCGAGAGGCGGCTGCAGCGCTGGCTGCTGCAGAGGAGAAGCAGGGAATGGGGCTGTGCTTTTTGCACCACTACACGCGCACTCGTGCACGCTCTCCCTCCAGCCCAGGGCAACTTGCAGCAGTGAACACAGCGTCCATGCGAGTGAAGGCACCACCCTGTGCCAGCCCTGCCTCCTGCCCCATGCAGTGGGCCAGCAGCACCAGAGTGGTGGCAGGCCAGCACCTGGCCTGGCCGGGGCCATGCTGAGCATCCACAGGCTCCAGGAGCAGCCCCGTGGCTTCGCTGCCCCCCCCGGCCCCTCTCCTTGCTGCACTGACGCTCAGCCCCTGCTCTTCGTGGGCTGGCTTCAAGCAAAGTACAAATAAATGCTGCCATTAAACAAACCCTATAATTAGAAACCAGGTTTCCTAAATGAAGTGAAAAATGTAACGTTAGCCTCTGTTTGTTCACTGGATGCTGCTCTCTTGTTCCATGACCCAGAGGGGTCGTGCCCTGTGGTTTCTAAGAAGCCTTAATAAGGTAATGTTTAGGAGGTTACTATCTTTACAACTCTTGTCTTATTACAACTCCATAAGAAAAACATTTGGGGCAAAGCAGGATTCCTCGGCGCGGGTTTGTTTTCGTTACTCCTTCGCTAAGATGCTGCCCAGCGAGTTCTCCCCGCAGCAGATTCAGTTTCGCTATCTCCACCAAAGCCATTTTTTCCCACTCCCTGCCCTCCAGCCCCACTTGGCTGGGCACGAAGGGCTGGGTGGTCCCGGGCAGCCCCACTCCCATCCCAGGCTCTGGCCGTGCCCCTTCCTGGTGAGGGGACTGACCCTCCGGGGGGCCCTGGCACAGCCCTGCAGGGAGCAGCCCTGGAGCTCGGTGCCTTCTCCAGCAGCACTCGGTGCCCGGGGGTGCTGCGGGCAGTGGTGCAGAGCAGCCCCCCTGGGGGCGCGGGGCAGGCGACCCCCAAGCTGTGTGGGCTGCGTGTGCCGGCTCCGACCCTCCCGAGAGACCGGGGAGCGACAGCAGAAATCCCTCTCCAGCCAGCCCTGCTAATACCCAACCACGCTGAATTTACAGCCGTTAGTCTGCTAGCCGGCATTGCAGGGGGGCTGCTGGCGTTTCGCAGCCCATATATTGCTGCACGCAGGAGCCGGCAGCCCCGGTGCGTGCGCTGCCCCGGTTACACGGGCAGCACGGTGTGGTTAACGGGAGAGCTGGGGCTGGAGCAGCTCCGGAGGTGACCTTCAGGACCCGCCTGCGCTGCTCTGCAAATCCCAGCCCTCCACGAGTGGCTAAAACAGCAGCACCTGGGAGCACAGGGCAGGAGCAGGGCAGGACCTTCCTGGGTCCCCAGCTGGTGACAGCTCCCCGGGAGCTCTGGGTCCCTGCATGTGCATGGCTCTGTCCCCAGGTCTGCGGGGAGGAGAGGTTTAACTGGGGCATGACCACAAAGGCAGACGTCAGTGCCACCCCTGGACTTTCCATTTACCTCAACCCTACGTCTTGCCCTGGGAAAGTGGGAACTTGGACGCCTGCCCACAGGCGAAAGCCACCAAAGCCCTAAAAATAAGATGCTTTCTCCTTGCAGACCCGAGGGCATCACTGCCCTGGAAACGTGTCCTTGGGCGCTCCCTCCAGCCCTGTGTCCTTGCAGCGGGGGCGGCGGGGATGGCTCCAGGCTGCTCTGCGTGCCCAGCGTGGGGATGCAGGGGACATCCCAGCAGGACTGGGTCTCACCTTTGCCATCCAGCACGAAATGCAGGCACCCCTCCCAGGCACCCCATGGTTAGTGTCTGATCATTGCATTTGCTAGCTTAGGCCGTGGGGGAAAAAAACAAAAGCGGATTATTTGGATACCCAGCATTGCCCTCTTGTGCAGTGGGTGGGCAGTGGGGTGCAGCCAGTGGGGATGGAAGCGAGGAGCCCTAAGTGCTGGGGAAGGAGGGAGGGCAAGTCAAAGGGCGCTTAAAGACCCTTTTCCAGGCTGCTCGTGTGACAGGACAGGCTTTGCAGCAGGACCAGGTACCCCTGCAGATATTTGGGTGCTCACGGCCCATAGGATCCCAGGCAGGCAGAGCCACACATTCCCACAAGCTCTCCTCATCCCCCAGGCCACCATCTCATTGCCCTGGAAAAGTCTGGGAATGCAGAGAAACCCAGGCCCCAGCAACACCTCCGCAGGGCTGGGGCACGCTGCAGGGGCAGCCCCTGCCTGGGCTCCTGGCACAGCTCCCCAGGGAGCAGGAGGGATAGGGACAGAGCAGGGCATGGGGATGGCTGCCCCTCAGGCTTGGCAGGCTGATGGGACCCACACCCAGGTGGTGCTTTGGCTGTCCATGAAGCCTCCCTGCCTGGAGGAGAGCCTTGGAGCTGCTCTGTCAGTCCTATGGGGGCCTGGGGCTGCCTGATGCAGAGCCACCGAGAGGGCTTCTGCTGGGACACGAGTGTGTGCCTGCCGTGCCCCTGGTGTCCCCCTGCAGAGGCACCCCGGGGCGGGGGCGGAAGGAAGCGGGATGCTTCTAGGAACAAGAGCGCACGCAGGTTTTTTCCATCAGGTGCTCTGTCTCCAAGAGCAGAAAGAAAAAGAAAACAAAAGGCAGGAGAGGAGTGGGGCAGGAGGAACCTGCGCGTCTGGATCGTGTAACAGGCGATGTGCTGTAAACGCCGGACGGCAGATGGATGTGCCGGCGGGGCCGCGGCAGGATGTGCCGGACGCGCTCCCTCCCGCCCGGCGCTGCCGGCAGCCGGCTCTCGACGCCTCCGGCCCCAGGGCGCGCGGGTCGGGTGCTGCAGGCGTCCCCAGGGGACGAGCATGCACAGCTCTGCCTCCTGACGCCAAATCCTGGCTGTTATCTGCCGCACGTTATCCAGAGGGTGCGATTTACAGACAGCCCCAAGCCCGAGGAGGCAGAAGGGTTGCTGACACAGCCGGATTAGGGCTGTATAAATAATATTAGCCTTTGACGCAGAGCCCAGGCGCAGTGAGACCCCGGGCTGCCGACAGCTTGTCCCCGTGCGCGGCTGCTGCAGTCACCCCTCCTGCACATGGCACCCGTGCTGGGGCGATGCCCTGTGCTCCCCACCCGCCCACTTGACCATCCTGCGGGAAAATCCCAGGGTGGGGATGCTGGGGACACCACCACTGTCATGGGGCGCAGGAAGGGACGGGTCCCCATCCCACTGATGGATGCCCAGGGGAGGGCACTGACCCCTCTCAATGCCAGCAGTGAATTCCCAGCCACCCTCTCCAGACGGGACACGTCTCCATGTTTATGCAACCGAAGGAGTGGGCAGAATTAAGCACTTTTTGTTTTTCCCTTTTTTGAGAATGGGGAGTTTTAATTCCCACCAAACAATGTTCTTTTTCCAGCGAGCTTAAAATAAGCTTTTCTGGCCCAGGCATCCCTGGAGCTGCTCGCACGCTGAGCAGAGCTTGTGCAAATATGGTTGTGAGCGCCGTGCCACGGGGTCGGCCAGGTGGGTGCTACCTGCCGAGGGGCGCAGGGACGTGGAGGGCCCCGCACCGTCCCCATACCAGTGTCCCCAGCCCCAGCCCTCCTCCCACACAGTGGCACGGGGCTGGCTCTGGCTAGGCCGGCTCGCTGCGGCATGCTCACGTCTGATGAGTGGAAAATGTTGCTCATGCGGAGATAGGAGCTGGCGCGGCCCCGCAGGGTCCGGCTGCCGATGGGCGCACGCGCGGGTGCTCAGGCTGGCGCTGCCCCGCTCAGGGCTCACAAACCTGGCTGAGGATCCAGGTTCAGCTTTTGTAGGGAGCAGCCTCGCAGGTGGGGAACGGCCGTGCCCCGTGGCACTGCTCCGTGCTGCGACTGCTGCGGGTGGGGGAACCGCAGGCCCCATGTCCACGGCTCCCGCCCCGGCGGGGAGCGTCCTGCTGGCAACAGCAGGCAAAAAGCTGTTTGCTGCCAGCGTGGGAACTGCAGCCTGATCCCCCCCTCCCCTCACCAGCAGCCCCCTGCCACGTGCTCTGACCCGTGCTCCCCAGCCGCTGTGACCCCCCCCCCCTGCCTGCATCGCACAAGCAGGCACGAGCTCTGCTATTTTTGCCCCACACCCACCCAACACTCAGCCTCTACCCAGGAGCTTGGGCTCAGCTGAGGGCACGACAGCGGATTTCGTGATGGATAGCCTGGGAATTACACGCCTGGGTTCCTTGGGGCTGGCAGATCTGATCTGCCCTGTTTGGGCACCGGCTCCCACTCTTCAGGCTCCATCTTCCATCGGGTTTCCCACGGCAGTGGGGCAGGTGGAAACGTGGTGGGGAGATAGCGGAGACGAGCACATACAACAAAGCCCCAAAGCACATCCCTCTCCCCCAGGCAGCCCACTGGCAGGGGAGCCATGGGCGGGTTTCCAGCCCTTCCCGGCCCCTGCTCCCCCACCTTCCCACCCCATGGCGGGGCTGACCCCCCCCTCACCCTGCTTGGCCAGGCAGTGCCGTGGCTGGAGCCGGGCACACGGAGCCCGCAGCCGCCCCAAAACGGGGAGGCAGGGGCTGGCCCCCCCCGAGCCGCCGCACACCCCAGCCCCTTGCCTTGCGCGAGGCCAGTGGGGAAAGCCGCCTCCCCCAGCTTATCAAATTTGGCCATGTCTGAAAAGCCCTGGTTTCCTTTTCACCAAAAAAGATCAAAACTGGGTAATTGGCTCCCAGCGCGGATGCCTCTGAGCCTCTCTCATGTGTAAACAGCATTTCCAAGCGCTGACACAACGCAGGCGGCCGCGGCACACGCACGCCGCCCGGCACCGCCAGCCCGGGCATGGCCTGGGGCTGCTGGCTGTCCTGTCCTGTCCCGTCCCGTCCTGGGAAGGGACAAGGTGTGCTCGTCACGCAGCAGCAGGCCCTGCATGAGAGGATGGCACAGCCCCTGAGACACTGTGCTGGTGGATGTCCCTGGGGATGGCGACACAGGCTGGGCTCCCCTGCATGCAGGCTGCATCCCCTGCGGCATCCCCAGGCTGGTGGGGGCTAAAGGGAGGGGAGACACAGTAGCAGGTGGGGGAGCAGTGAGTTTTACCCCATTTGCTGTTTTTTTTTTCCTAGAGGCCCAGTTTCTGGACTGGGAAAAGGAGGTGGAAATTTCCCACTGCCCTACAAAGCACAAGGGCCTTCTAGCCCTGGGGATGGGGGCACATGCAGTAAGTGGGGGGCATTCCTCCAGTGGCCATCCCAGCTTTTGGGGCAACAGGCTTCAACGCTTAAAAGGCCCCTCCAAAGAAGCAGGGAATAACCTGTTTTCTGTGAGCATGGGGAACAGCACAAGGCACCTTTGCCTCCAGCCGGGCTATGGACTGGGAGGGACGGAGGAGGGACGACTGATGGATGGAGGATGGAGGAGGGATGGAGGGAGGATGGAGGGAGGGAAAGGTGGCGGGCGGCGGTGCGGTTGGGTGGAGGACAGCACCATCGTGTGGCACAGCATCCGCTTGGCTGCAGGGACAGGGCCTGTCCCGGGCCCCCACCCGTGACCAGCCCTTCCCGCGAGGGACCCCTGCTGCCCCCAGCCCTGTCCCTGGCTCAGACCGTGGCTGCCGGGGGTGCCTCATTTTCCTCCCAGCAGGCTGCACCCCAGTGCCCGGCCTTGGGAAGCCGAAGCAGCATGGCACGGCGTGGGGGGCAGCACCCCCAGGAGCACCCCCCAGGAGCACGCCCAGCCTGCAGCTCCAGGGCACAGCCCCAGGGCCAGCTGCCAGCAGAGCCGGTGTGCCCACACTGCCAGGGGTGGGGACAACAGCAGGGGAACGGTTTGGGGACAGAGAGACCAGGGGTGCGGGAAGCAATGGGTGCCACCGCCTCGCTGATGGGTCTTAGCCAGGGTGGCTCCTGAGGACAGCAGAGCTGGTGGTGGCACACACTGATGTGTGTGATCTGGGGACCCTCAGCTGTCCCCACAGTGACAGCAGAAGCCCCAGGCTACCTGCACGCCTTGCCAGCAGCGCGGGATGCAGCCCACCCCTGTCCTGCAGCCCCTGCTCCTGCAGCCCAGCAGCCGCATCCCCCCGGCCCTGTGAAGGGCTGTCACCATGCTGTCACCCCCACCAGAGCCCCAAACCCCTCCCTGGGGCAGGTTTTGCCCAGCAAGCCCCTCGGGGCTGCCTGGCCCAGGAGGGACCGGCCACAACTGGAGCCGCCGGCAGAGCCAGCAGCTGGGGAGGAGGCGGTGGCCGAGTCCCAGACCATGCTGGCCCCCGGCCCTGAGGCTCGCTGGCACCTCGGGGACGCGCCAGACACACCTCCGGGGAAGTGCAGCGGGGCTGGGGCTTTCCCTATTTAGCTCCCCGGCGCGCCTGGGCCAGCCTCACTGCACGCAGGCGTCCGGCCACCCCTCCGCTGCGATGGAGCGGGCTCCAAACCTGGTAGGTGACCATGCCGCGGCTCAGGGCTCGCTGCTTGTTTTCCTTCTTTAATATAATTATTTACATGCTTGTTTGCGGATGGCTACCTGGGTTTGTTTGCTTTGGAGATGCATGCGTTGGCCTGTCAGAGCGATCGCTCCCATGCCTGGCACAGCGAGGACAGAGCTGGGACAGTGAGGACAAACCTGGGACAGTCCGAGGGGACAGCACAGCACAGGAGGGACAAAACAGCCCAGGCTCGAGCGCGCTCTGCCCCAGGTCCCCGCACGGGACGAGCGTCACGGCAGCTGTCCACGACCGGGACCCGCGGGCAGGGTGTGGGGCTGCCTCCGGCCAGCTGCAGCGACACGAATAGCAGGGAGCGGGACTACAGAAAGCAACTTTGTTCGCCACTGGGCAGCCTGCCGGGTGTCAGCACACGGGGCTCGGCCCTGCGAGGCCAGAGGGAGAAGGAAAGGAAAAAGCATCTTTCTTTCTCTCTCTCTCCGTCCTCAGAGCACAGAGGGAGGGAGAGGAGGGCTCGGATAAAGATCCCATTCTTGCCTGTCTCATCTCTAAAGCTCCTTTTAAAGCAGAGGAGCCCCAGGTACGCCCCGAGCTGGATGTGCACGCATCCTTCCCAGCACGCAGCCACCCGGGGGCACAGCTCGGGGAAGCACAGGCAGGCGCGGGGACGCTTTGGGCGATGCAAATTGCCAGTGGTTCCCTGGGTAAGGGGCTTTGCAGCCACAAGCATCGCTGGGGCTTGGGCTATGGGCTCACCGTGATGATGTGCCCACCACCCCAAAGTGCATGTGCCACCCCAAAGTCGGTGCAGGCCTGCCGTCACCTGGTGACCCACCCGAGGTGGGGAGAGCTCCCCTTCCACACGAGCTCTGCAGGCCTGGGCAGCCATGTGCCATCCTCCTTCCTCCTCAGCTCCTCCTCTGCATCTTCACCTTCGCCATGGTCCTGGTGCCAGAAGCCAAGGACCAAAGCAAGGCAGTGAAAGGGAGGAGAAGGGGCCCGGCGCGGCCCCCCACGGCCGCTCCCGCCCTGGCCTGGGCCCTGGATGACCCCTACACCCCCATGGAGGACTACGAGCGCAGCATCCAGGACATGGTACGCCAGCTGAGGAACAGCTCCGAGCCGGGCGACACCAAGTGCCAGGTCAACCTGCGGCTCTGGAGGTCCAACCGGAGGAGCCTGTCCCCCTGGGCCTACAGGTGAGTGTGGGGCAGGGTCCTCAGGGCCGGGGTCTCCAGGCAGGGCCACGCGCGCTGGCCCCAGTGGCGGTGATCGCGGAGCCACCCCAGGGTGTCACCCCGTGGTGGCATTGCCCTGCCTGTCCCCACCGCTGCCATCCCCAGCTGCCCCCGTCTCACCTGCCAGCCTCACCCTCTCCCCTGCCTCCTCTTGATTCTCTTCTCCTCCAGCATAAACCACGACGCCACACGGATCCCAGCAGACATCCCCGAGGCCCGGTGCCTCTGCACCGGCTGCATCAACCCCTTCACGATGCAGGAGGACCGCACCATGGCCAGCATTCCCATCTACAGCCGGCTGCCCGTCCGCCGGCTGCTCTGCCAGGTGCCGGCCGACGTGGGGCACAAGCCCTCCGGGAAGAAGAAGTGTCACAAGAAGTACCAGACGGTCATGGAGACCATCGCTGTGGGCTGCACCTGCATCTTCTGAGGCTGCAGAGCGAACCCCTCCAGCCACCCGTGGGCATCTAACCAGCTTGCTCCTGCTTCCCGAGCATCACCAGGCTCAGCGCCAGGGCAAGGAGTGCGTCCGCACAAGGAGACTGCAGCTGTGTAGCTCCAAGGGCTCCCCGAAATCCCCTTGCGGACTCCGCCAGCCTCAGCCCAAGCAGCCACTCTGGGGACACCCAGCGCGGGGGCAGCTCCTGCAAGTGACCCAGCCCCGCGGTCCTGCCCCCGGCCTCACTGCGAGCCCTCCAACCTCCAGGGAAGGGCCAAGCAGGACGCTCCTCGCCCACCACCCCCAGCCCCAGGCTGCAGAGCAGGCGCCCGCCCCATGCACAAACCAGGGGCTTGGCTGGGGGGCCGGGGCAGCACCGCTCCCCGGGGGGGGCTGCCGATCTCCTGGGGAGGCTGGGGCAGCTCTTGGGGTCCTCAATAAAGCGCATCGCTGGCCCCCGTCTGAGCCGCTCCGTGCCTCGGCCCACAGCGCTGCAGGAGGGCAGGGCTGTGCTCCTGGCCGAGCCCGCACCCCCTGCTGCCCACCCCACAGCCTCCGAAGCCCCCTGAGGTCCCTCCCAAAGCAGGATGAGCAGCGGCCCCTTTTTAACAAAAAAAAGCACGGGCTCCTTCCAGTACAGCGTGGGGAGGGGAACAGGGAAACCTCAGGCACAGACAGGCAGCGGCGCTGGGCAGGGGCTGTATTCCTGAAGGCAAAGCATGTTCAAGTCTCCTGGGACACAGCCCGGCCCTCACCCCCTGCCCGAATCCCTGCGGTGTTCCCAAGGCAATAAATACTCCCCTGGCCACTGCGCCTCCGCCCGCCCTGCACATCACAGCTCAGTCTTCACCTTGTGCATCAAGTCCTTCTGGTCGATTTTCTCCAGGTCCTGATACCAGCGGTTGTAAGCCAGGAGGGCCACGTTTTTGGCCGCCACGGCTATCATCTCCATGGAGCTGGCCACCCACTCCACGCCGCTGAGGTAGAAGAGGTTTTCGTGGAGCACGATGGGCGGGAGGGACCTGGCGGCGTCGTAGCGGGGGTACGACTGCCATTCTGTCACCTGCACCGAGTAGTAGGACTTGAAGAGGGTCTTCAGCTGCTGCTTGTCCAGCGGCTGCTGGGAGAGGACTCGCCACACCGCAGCCTCCTGGGGCTGCTTGCGACGGAAAGCCGCCGAGATGTTGACAGGACAGATGTTGTCCATGGCATTGAAGAATAGGTTGGGGGTGTCGGTGGTGAGGATGCTGGCGAAGGGGAAGAGCTTGGGGTCGGGGAAGCCGAAGTAGGAGGAGTTGAGGTAACCGTGCACCACGGAGGTGACAGAGGGCTGGAAGGCTCCAGGGAAGTCGGCGATGGGCGGCTCAAAGTTCTCGAAGGTGAAGTTGCTCCTGCTGGGGTGCAGGGGAGTCGTCACCACCACCATGTCATAGAAAGCCGAGCCCTGGCCTTCTTTGCCCTCGTAGTGCACCTGGTACAGGGCTTTCCCTTCTGAAAGAGACGGCAGACCGTTAGCGTAGCCCTGCACCCCAAGCTGTACTGCCCTGGGCCTTCAGCCCTGCTTTATTCCAGCACTGCCTCCACCCCCTGGTTTTTCAGCACACACCAGTGCTGAACCATAGCATCTGGTGGCTGTGGACGAGTTGCTGATGCTTTAGGGGAACAGAAAGAGTGTTTTAGAGAGCCGGTGGGAGACAAGTTCTAGAGAAGCTCAGCCTAGTTGGGTAAGGAGGAGCGGGGCCAGGCCACCCACCCCACAGACCACAGCTATCCAGCCCTCCTGCTGAGCCTGCAACACGGAGGGTGCCAGTGGGAACCCACGAGCCCAGAGACCTAAGGGACACCAGGGCTGAGGTCTGCAGCGCAGGGCCTCCCAGCTGGGTCAGACAGACATACAGACAGACAGATGGCTGGCCTCTCAGTGCTCCCTCTATGCCCCAGCATCCCCACAGCACCCGCCACCCACCTCCCGCCCCGCTGGGCGTAGACCCCACACCCAAAGGTGGGCAGCACCCATGGGTGCACGGGACCAGAGCAGACCCCAGGGCCAGGCTCACCCGAGCTGTGCAGAGAGATGCCCGTCACCCTGGCAGGGATGACGTTGGCTTTGGTCAGCTTCAGCAGACCCGAACACACCAGCTTGTTGCCTCCTTCCACCGCCCACGTGCTGCCCTGGGCCCCCGCCAGCGACATGGCTCCTGGGAAGAGGAAGAGGAGGGTGCCTCAAAGCCCTGCCCGGGGAGGGGACCCCAGGAGGGACACTCACACGGGGGGGAAAGGGGCTTCACCTGCGAAGGCGGGCACCAGCACCGACTGGCCGTAGCTGGAGCGCAGGACGGCCGCGATGACATCGTCCACGAAGCGCTGCGTGACGCCCACCTCCAGCAGGGACTCGGCCACCGAGCGCTGCGTCATGTTGACGAAGGCGTCACCCCCCAGCGAGCGCAGCAGCTCCTCCAGGCTGGAGAAGGCGTAGCCGTGCGCCTGATACTTGTAGATCCTGGAGGGGACAGCATCCCGGGGCACCCAGTGAAGTCCCGGTACCAGGAAGACCCCAGCCCCCTCCCCAGCCCCGCGGCTCTCCTACCTCATGAACTTCTCCATCACCTCCTCCACCCACATCTGCAGGCGCAGGAAGCTGATGCCATAGTGCCACCAGAGCCGGAAGAGGTTGAGCAGGTACCAGTCGGTCTCCTCCAGGACGAAGTGCTCCCCGCTGAATATGGCGCTCTTCCCCGGCACCTCGCGCCGGTGCTTGAGGCCTGCAGGGAGCGGAGGGGCCCCGGTGGGCGGCTGGGAAGGGCCAGCGCCAAAAAGCCCCGCGGCAGGGACGCGGGCAGGCCAGCGGGTACCAGCACAACAACGCTGTTGGCTGAGCACCAGGGAGCGTGAGACCCCAGGGACCCCAGCCAGACCCCACGTGTTTGGGCATCCCGTGGAGCCGACCCGCTGCTGGCTGGGACAACACAGTGGGATTTCGTGAGCGCTAATTCCACCGAGGGGACCCGGAGACCTCAGCGCCTGGGCTGTGCCAGGACCCCGCACCCCTGCGCTCTGCTGGGCCACCCCATCCCTTCCTCTCCCGCGGCACAGATGCCACGGGGCTGGGGAGCAGGGGCAGCGAGGGGGTCACCGCGTGCCCACGGCACCGAGGCACGCTGGAAGCATCCTCCCCGAGCACGCCAGCGCCGCGGGTGCCCCGCGCTCACCCAGGGTCTTGACGAAATCCTGCATGTGGAGGCTGAGGGCATGGATGGACGCGCCCCTGCTCTCGTACTGCTGCTTGTTGACGGTGACGGTGGCCAGCCGGCCACCCACGCCGGCCTGCTCGTACACGTCCAGCTGCACCTGCGGCCCGAACTGCTGCTGCGAGAAGTAGGCGACGGCCGAGCCGCCGAGCCCGGCGCCCACCACGGCTGCGGGCAGGGGGTCAGCCGGGGCACCCCGCGGCACCGTGCCCCCACCGTGCGCCCCCCACCACACTTTTCCCGCAGCCGGGCGCAGGGGGCCCCGCTCCCCACC
>VXAA01001765.1:1469594-1484044 GCA_013399115.1 Anseranas semipalmata | reverse complement strand
GCACTGACCCGGGGCTTCTGCCCGCCGCAGCCTGCGAGGCGAGAAGGGTCCGGGCAAGGCACGGGGGAGGGAGGGAGGGCAGCGCGGTTCGGTGCTGCGGGGCCCGGGGGCTGCACGCGGAGCTGCGCTGCTCCCTGGCGTTCATGCGAGCGCCCTGCTGGAAGCGGCAGGCGGGCTGGAGCCACAGAGGTAGCGCAGAGACGGGCCTCGTGGTAATCTATCTGCCTGTACCCTGAAAATGACGCCAGGGCTCAGAGGAGACTCTCAGCACTCGAGCGCGCTGGCTGCGGCACGCAGCTCCGCACAGGGGATCCTCGGTGCCCCCTCTTCCTCGCACGCCGGCTGCGTGCCAGCCGGGGCATCCAGCGGCCGCCAACCCACAACCGATCCAGTGCTGGACCAATGCCCTAAAACCGAGCGCTCCCACAAACCAAACCAGCATGGGTCCCAGCGTGGGACCCCTCTCACACGGTGCTGGGCTTCCAAGCTCTGGGAGAAGCCCACCCCTACCGCGCTCAGGCCAAGCTGCAGCGGGAGCACGTTTTCCGTGCACTCGGTTTGTACGTGGACGTGGACACGGTGCTCAGCGCCTGGCCATGAGGAGCAGGCTGGGCTCTGCTGCGGCTTGTACAGCAGCAGTGGCGTTTCAAGCTTTTGCTTGTAGCTTCTGCCCTAGGCAAAACAAGGAGCCTGGCAGTTGAGAAGCTTGGGGATGAGTGCCATGGGGATCCCATCTGGGAGCCTGCTGCTACCAGGAACACAAAGGCTAGCAAAATCTGAGCAAAACCAGGTAGGACGTGTGATTACAGCACCTAGATCCTGCCGTAGCCAAGGGCTGGCTCTGTACCAAGTGACAAAATTAAATTTGGGAATCCATCAGAGGAGAGGGAAAAGCCAGAACACATGCTCCTCTCCCCCATTCGGGAGCCGCTTTGCAGCAGAGTTCTGCGTGGGGGAGCAAGAACAACCCAGAAATATGGGCATGAACGTGGGGGGGGGGGCACGGGCCTAACTACTGCTGCTGCTCCGCTCCCCTAAAGCCTTTCAGTGAGCAGCATCGACCCAGCAGCACAGAGCAACCACATTCCCACAGCTACTTAAAACACGGCACAGAAATGCATCTGCATGCCTCAGGTTGTAACAAGCTCTTACTTTAACTGCCCCCATTTCACCATGGCTGTGGGCAACAAGAAGTCAGGCTGTACCTACAGCAAGGCTCTTGGGAGTCCAGGTCAGTACAGCTTCTGGTACAGCTGACCAAGCCTGGCTGCAGCCGTTCCGCAATTCTGTGCCGTAAGCAAAATGCTCTTTCCCTTGCTCACGCACAAGCTTTTTTGCAGATGGAGGTGGTTGTGGTTTGAAAACTCCCAACTCTCGCTGTTGCTGCAGAGAAAACCAGAAGAGCCAGAAATTATAGCACAACAGCAGGTAGCAGTATTTCCTGGTCTCGTCTGGTTAGCAAACACGTAGAGCAATGTAATCACAGCTGCTTCTAGGCAGAATGAGGAAGAGCCCATATAATGGGAAGTTGCCTTTACAATCACAAGGGGGTTTTGCTGGCAGATCCTCAGCACAAAAAAAAAAAAAAAAAAGGTTTTATCCCAGAAAAACCATTTGTAATGCATTTTTTTTTCCTCTCGTGAGAAGTTCACAGGGGCATTCAGAGCTTCAGGAAAATGAGGCAAATGAGGCCCTGCTGACATGGCACAACACGTTAAGAGGCTAAGGCAACACCAGGAATGGAGGCCAGGCTACCTCTGCAGGGGGTGCAGGAAGGAGGAATGATATCTGCTACAATCACAGCCCCGCAGAGAAAGCCTGTTGTTCTCTCCAACAAATCCCTGAAATCATAACCTGCTTGTGGATACCATAAGCACTGATACAGACTGTATATTAAGCCATCTAAATTGCTGTACAGTATGCTTGCTGCCACACATCACACACCAAAGGGGAAATATGCAGCAAAATGAAGCTGTGGGGGAACAGAATGACAAAAATAACAGAAGATAACATGTATTTCAACTGTCAAGAGTTCTGCAGAATGGCTGGCAGAGAGCTTTTCTCTGCACAGTGATCTATGAATGGACTTAATGAGGAACAGAAAGGAAAGCAGGCACGAAGTACCAGAGAATGACAAAGTGGGCAGTTCATCAGTGCAGAAATCCCTGGCAACTCACCTGTGTGAGGAAAGATGACCCATGCATGCACATTTCTTGGAGTCCACCCAAAGGAATGTTAATAAAATGCCAAACAAATGCAACAGACTGTAGTCCTTACTTTAGACAGCCAGCTCAGGAATAGCTAGAAACCTTTCAGTTTCAGTCCCACCTGATTAAAGCAGCAGTCAGAATGAGCAGCAGTTTGGGGCAGGGGGGGAAAAGGAAAAAAAGCAACTGCAATTCTTATTTTTATTATTATTATTAGCAAATGGACAGTATCTGGACATCTAAAGAAAATCAGCCCTTTCCAACATTAACTCAAATGTTGTTGTCAATTATTTGCACCACTCCCACACTTGAGTCTTCCTCTTCCATACAGCCAGAACCGTTGGGTAAACACAGAGCACAGAAACACAAAAACATACAGTATATACAGGTTTCCCACCAACTAAATGGACTTAACATTTTTGGAGATTAGCAACGCTTTGTTCATTTGACTTTGCAAGTAATACCAAAACATCTCATCTTTTAAAATAAAAAAAAAAATACGACAATATTCACAATATAAAACTTAAATACATTTTTTTTTTTAAATTAAAGGACTTCTTATAGCCATCGATATATCACAGCTGTTCTCTTTCAACAGAAGCTCTGCTGATGCAGCACTGAGAATTTAAGGTTCACAAAGCGACATTCACATTCTGCACTGCTCCTGGTCAGAGCTCAGGCGCCGCCACGCTCACGACACAGTGCCAGCGGAGACCCGTTCAGGAGCTCACCTCAAATGCGTCCCACTGGCAGGATATGGGAGGTCACAGAACAAGGCAAATGCCCCTGTGCAGCAGGGCTGCCCTCCTTCCGAGACCAGAAATGCAGGTCCACACATCAGCAGCACATGCGTGGGTTATCCACTCTGCATTCCCAGTTCAGTTCGTGGCTGGGCGAACGGAGTGGAAATGACTAAGAGGTATGCAATACTTCCTCTCCTCTGCTATCCTGTCCCTTCTAACAAGCTCAACAGTCATTGAATAAAGTGGCTGGAGAGAAGAAGCCCATGGGTCAGACTCCTCTTTGGTGTCACTCTGTAGAGCGCAATGGAACCGCACCAAGGGGAACTCTGTCCCACGGCGCTCAGTGTGCGAGCTTTACGCAAGCAGGGAAGACAAGGAAGCTGCAGTCCACAAAGGTAAAATTCACTCCATCCTTAGGCAATCTCGTCCACAGTAAGAGAGATCGTTAAGTGTGCTTGAAAAGCAAAAGAATCAAATTTTGCCTAGGCAATCTAAATTTTGGGATGGAATCCAGGTTTGGTTATTTCATTCTCATTTCACAACTGCAAGTAAGCAGAAAACTAGGACAAACAACAGTAACAGTATTTATCTCTTTGGTAACTTTGTAAGTCTCTAAGCAATAGATACATCTTGCAATAACCATCATAAAAGCCCAATTAGATCCTACAGAAGTTTCATAGATTTAAAACATTGGGGCACGAACTGAGGAAACAGCTTGCCCAAAATTAAACTGGGCCTGCGGGAGGCTCAGAAATACTGCACAGGAACCTGATCCCCCAGATTTCTGCTCCAGCCATACAACAGTGCCTCAATGAAAGCGGATCCCAGATACAAAAGCTGAACCAATAGCCTCTTATTACAGATGGAAAGTGTCTGGAGTGCATTTTAGGGTATTTCTTTAAGGCAAAAAAGGATGAATACTAGCTGAGGTCACAGACAGGCGTGGCAAATAGTCCAGAGGAGGACCAGGTAGATGCAGTGTACGGTCACAGTCAGGTTGCTCAGTGGGTCAGTTTAAAGACGCTTTGTATCCCATCACTTTCAGCCACATGCTGCTTTCATGTCTGGCTCAGATAAGCTGCAGCCTTTCTATGACTTGAAAACTACCCGTTACATGAAATGCCCGTGTTTTTGCTCAGTTTCTTATAAATAACATTTCACATTACAAGTTAGTTTCCATAACTAGCTCTCCCCTCATATTTGCAGAAAGACTCGGCTGCTATACCAGGGACTGAAGAGGCAGAGAAGAACCGACTGCTCCAGCTGAAGCTACAGTTTCCACAGAACAGGCTGCAGGCAGGAGGCAGAACAGCAAGACCTGCATTGCTATGCTACAAATTTCACCTGTTCTCTGTCTTGATTAATAGCATAACCTGGTTACGCCGTCGGTGTGTACAACAAGCAAAACAATGAACAGGAAGTCCTTTATATCTCTAAGATTTCCAAGAATGTGATAAAACAAGAGTACTGAACTAAAGGTTTTCCAAACTGATCTAATGCTGCCATGAAGCACTGTTTCAGGGCTGAAATCTCAAGTACCTCTCTGAAAACCTAACTACTCAGAGGCACAAAACCGTAGTTGCATCCACTACTGTGTCACCCACATATGGCTGTCACTAAAGCAGCTTGCATGAACCGTATTCAAAATGTGCACCTTCCTAAAAATTCTGTAATGACAACCAATTAGCTGCATATGCTCTGCATCTAGTCTCTCCACATGCAAGACTGCTGATAACTGCTAACCGAAGGCTGCTGTTATCTTGAAGTCCATCACAAAAGGATTATACAACTGAAGCCTGCAAAGGAATGGGACAACAATAAGCTTTCTTCCAAACCAGTGATGGCATCCACCATAAATAAAGAGCTTTTGCAAGTGGATCTCAAATAACCATCAGGCCACAGATCCAATTCCAGAAAGTAAAAAGGCAGGAATTAATGAATCTGTAAGAAATAACCTGAAAACCACATGCCTGCCTTGCTTTTATGTAGTGCAAACCACAGTCTGGCTTATATAACTCTTCTGTCACTATACTGCTTACTGTTCTCTACAGGGTTAAATTCTGATCTTACTGGGTGACTGCATCCTTTCAGCTGAGATAAATGGACTCCCAGGCAAAAGGACCACTGGGAAATACATACGCCATACTGTGACAACAACATGCCTCCAACTAGGAGGATGGCTTGAGGTCAGCTTTCACTTCCCCTGCCTTCTGCTTCTCTTGCTTTCTTGTCACTGCTGCTAAAATTGTTTCAAGGACACTTGAGACTTTTAGTAGAAATTATTTTTCTCCTTGTGTCAAAAAACAAAAAAACAAAAAAACCAGAAGGTTTAATATTTACTATGACTACACAAAAGTAGAATCTGAATGTGAACTGGAAGTTAGTGTTATCTGAGTACCAATATTGGAGAGCTTGAGAAAATAAAACAGTCCAGATTTCCCACTTAAGGGCACATCTCCATTTTGCCAGCAGCTGCAACAAAGAGCATACAGTTTATCATGCTTGAAAGATGCACAAATACCCATCGCGGAACAGAGATTACTCTCCTCTAAAATATACTTTTTGGTTGGAAAAGGAGAGATTTGAGAAGAGTTTTCTGGCCCTACCAAGAACCATCACTCCCTGTTTTACCTCAAGGAACAAGGAGGCAAGCTGAAGTTTTACTTGGAGAACAAATACTAACACATCGAAGTCTGATACAACAACTGAATTGTCTTTAAAGCCTCATCCCTATTCAACTGTAGCATGACAGAGATTTCACTAATTCAGGATTGTTTTCCTGAAATGACGTAAGAAAAAATTGGCCCCAAATGTCAACTCAAGTGATCATCTTGATCCTCACCTAAGGGCTCTGGGGACAAGGGAAGACACCAAAATCAGACCGATAATAATATTCAGCCCTTTGAGCTTTTCCTCTTACGTGTGCTTTGCAAAGAAAAAGCCTCACCACATCCCTGTGAGGTAGGTCAATAAGTATTATTAAACTCCCTTGATACAGATACAGAAACTGAGGCAGAGGAGTTACTTGCCTGAAGGCCACTGCAGGAATCTGTCTCAGAGATGGAGTTGAGAAACAAGATTCCCTAAATCTCAGAGAATTTCTCTTTCTCTCTCATATCCCCTTCCCTGTACAAGTTTTAATGGAGAAATGAGCAACAGAGAAAGGGGCTATAGTGCCACGTTTCTGACAAATAGCAGAACCCCTAGTACTACTCCATGTACTCCAAAAAGGATCATTAAATATACAAGTACCTTATAATTAATGGCAAAATGACTGCACACGTTATAAAGAAGCCAACATACAATACAAACCTAGCTTAATAAATAAGTAAAGACATGCAGCTGCAGTTGTCACTGAGTGCTGAGGGGTCCTCAGCTCAGTCAGGTCCCAGATGCCAAGGAGGCAAGCCCACGTCATTCCTGTGACTCCACCGCCACGCCGACGAGTGCATGTCTGATAGTGCGACCGTGGAGTTTGTAGCCATCCTGAGTCACCAGTGCTATCGTGCCCGGCTGCATTCCCTCGGCTGGTACATGGCAGACGATCTCATGGTCGTATGGATCATATTTGCCCCCAACAGGGTTCATCTTCTGAAGGCCATGTTTGGCAAATACGCTTTGCAATTTGGCCTCTATTAGAGAGAGGCCTTCATAGATTTTCTTTAGAGTTGGATTTGGATTACTGGGCTCCGCTTCTTCTGCAGCGCTCTCGGCAGTCTTCTCCAAGATATCTGCTACCTCCACAAGGTCCCTGCAGAAACTCTGGATTCCTACAGGCACAACGAACCAAGAAGTACATGAAGGATGGTGTACGGAACATACAGAACTACAGTGCCAACAACAGGCATGGAGTCACAGAAGTTTGAAAGCACCTTTAAAGCTGCTAATTGATTTCAACTCTTACTTCAATGAGAGTAGATGGTGCCTTCTGTATCCTCTAGCCAAAGCTTTAGCATTACATGGATACTATCATAAAGACTCCCCAAATCAAGGTATATGCAGGAAAGGTACATCTATACAGATCAACAATTATCAGTATTAGTATTTCACTCCAAGAAGTTCTTGGGACTAAGGCTTGTCATTTAGGACACTGTTCCACACCCTCCCATACAGTCCCACAGTCATAAATGTTTTGCCAAACATTTACGGAAAACAGAGAAGAGAAAGAGAAGCAATAACACAGTGCTGTCTACACTTGTACATACATGTTTAAACACAAAGAGAATGAAGAAGCATGAAGGAGAGACAACAAAGGAGCAGACAGAAGCAGACCAATTACCAACCCGTCTCTTCTTGCACCGGGGTCTACTTTAATGCTCTACAGACCCCTATGCCTCACTCCATGAGCAACTTCTAATAAAGAACCTCATTTTTCTTCAAATCTAAAGCACACTGCACATAAAAAGTCAGAACTCAAAAAAACTCTAAACTAATAATGCTGATTAACCCAGAACTCAACAGCCATTTTGTAGCACAATGGGTAGAATGGGAATAAAAATACAGCAGCTCTAATTTCAAAGCTTCTGGCATTAACTAAAAAAAACACAAAACAAAACAAAACTTCAGATATTCATGTGCTATGGAGAATAATGGTTTCTCATTCTCAGAGATGGTGCTGCCAGAGTGCAACGATTAAACGGGTTTTTCCCCTTCACCTGTCTCAGTTGCCAAAGCTACAGATCCAGCTCACTTCACTGATGCCAAAATGTTTATTACAGGAATTTTAAAGACCATCTGATTTAGGAATCAACTACCTTTGTCCCAGACAGGATCTACCTCCTCAAAGCTAGAGCAGAAGAGAAGAGGTTAATATAATAAAGGAGATCACAACCTGATGAAATCGCTGATAGTATGAAATACATCCTGCGAGAGCCAATTCTCAAAATACAGAAGAACCTGTAATTTCCATGAAGTCAGTAGAACTACACTCAGCTGCACCAGACCTATTTTATTTAGAAAAGATCACAAAGCAGTCACTGAGAGTCACTGAGATAAAACTGACAGGACACAGCTGGACATACAGAAAAATAGCGAGTAAGCCCAGACACCAACAGTCCAGGCCAAACATCATGCCAGACTTTACAAGGGCAGGACAGAGGGGGAGAGAAAAGCTGTTGAGCAGCATTTTATGCTCAGGCAGGCAGGCCACTGCAGTAAACACAGTTCTGCCTCACTTTGCTTACCAAAGAGCTTGGCATCTTCCACAAACTTCTGCGTTCTCCTCCGGACATTCTCAGAATCTGCCAAAGCTTTCCGGTATCGCTCCTGTAACCATAATAGCAAGAGGAGACATCAAACAAGAAGGGAAAACCGATTTCCTGACAAGTTTGCAATGCCTTAGAAATCATTTAAAAAGAACCCATTTCACACCAGCAGGTTTGTGCTGGGCTCCAACGTTTTCATTAGAACATGCAATCCTACTGATTAATCAGCACATCTGCAACTCCCTCAAAAGACCCAAGTCAAGGCCAGCAGCATCCATGGCACAGCTCAGCTGAACACCGCATTGGCAGGCTGCTGCTTTTTGCACGACTCACTGCGCCCATTGAGACGCTCCTTTCTCTAGCAGGCAAGTCTTAGCAACAGGTCTGCAACCAGCTGATTTATCACTTGTTGCAGTAGTACTTTCTGGGCAATTACCCCCAGAATTGCCCCATGCTGCAGTATTTATTCCTTTCCTTAGTCACATCTGAAAGCCCCTATAAAATGATCCCTTTCATTTCCACACCAGCTGCCAAAGCTAACTTCCCTTCTCAGACAATCTGGATCCAGTGCATTACAGCATGTGATACTAATCAGGACAAAGCTACTGCCATTCCCTCTTCACAATGTTGTGAAAGAATTGACCACAGACCATTTCTGACGTACAGTTTTGCCTGCCAGGATCATACTATCAGTGTCTTGCTCCCGGGAACTATTGACAGCTGGTGTACAGTCTGCCTTTCCCAGAAACTTCTTGCACAGTGTACCCTCTCACACTTAGAGCACCGCTGCTTTGAATGCTGTCAGAGCACAGCGATGCTGTGTGGATGTTACAGCGCTTATAGAAAAAGATAGGGCTGAAAGACAGAGAAAATCAAGGGCACTGAATGAAAGACAGTGATGCCACCAGCAGCACACTTACAGTTAAATCCCGCACTTGCTCTTCCAATTTGATGGCTTTGTGCTCTAAGGCACAGTCAGAAAGGGGATGCTTTGGCTCATCACGGGGATCTTCTGGGCCACACTCATCTCCTGTACTTCTCTGCTGAGCTGCAGTGCTGAAAACACGTGGGGGCACCCTGAAATACAAACTAGTGACAAAAAAAAGGGAAGTTAAGTTACAGCATGGTCAAAAAGAAGAATTCCTGTTTAGTGTCATTACTAAAAGCAGACTCTCTTTAAAAAGGTACATAGGATTCTGGACAAAATTTTAGCTCTTTTCAGAAAAGATAGGCAACTAGCACAGAAAACAGACAGATGTTTTGAAGAATTCTTTTATTTTAGACTCATATCACTACAGAGGCTGTATGCCACTTCTCTGACATAACTAAAAAAAGAGCCAGATTTTGACAGGAAAACAAGCTGTTGGTTGCATTTTTGCTAACTTCCCAGTACAGGTAGTCAATACTGGATGGTAAACTTCAGAAACTTTTTTGCAAGGTAGTCTTGAAAAGGAGCAGGTAGTAGAGAGCTGCTTTAAAAATTATTTAAAAACAAACAATTGTTCTGAGCAAAATTCAGCAAGATCTGTGAACCTGCAGCTCTTAAGATACACAGACAGAGCCTCGCCTGCTACTCGAAGGAAGTACATTGTGTGGCAAGGCACACCACTGGGGAGGCTGTGGATTTCTGTGAAGTGGCTGTGGATTTCCATGAAGCAACTCAATAACCAAGGAAGGACACACGTGTCTCAAGCTGGTGACTAACAGAGGAACCAATTCTCGGATGCTCTGTCCTGTTTGTTCTCTTGGGTGCAACAGACATAGTATTCGGTATATTCAGTTTTCCTCCTGTTGAAGAGGAGGACAGTTTGAAGCTTTTGCCTATCAGTTCCTCTTCAAAGTAGCAACTGCTAGGCTGTACCCAGCTTCCAGGTCCACTGCACAAAGAACGGCTAAGAGACCAAAGAGAGCTGTCAGAGACACGACCAAGTTGTGTGCAGCCCAAACGTTCTGGAGCCTTCTGCCAGAACCTTCACAGCTCCATAGCTGTGTTTTGAAAAAGGGCTGAACAACTGTCCCCGACATTCTTCAACACTTTTAAGGGCTTCCACTGTTTTAAGCCCTACTGGCAATAAAACAGTCCCAAAGGTAAAAAGCAAAACAAGCCCAAATCTTAAGTGCTGAAGCCTACCTTACTTCCAAAGACTTCTTCATCCCAAGCATGCTTTTCAACTAAAAAACATATTTGTCAGTGGTTCATGCTGGTACAGCAGGTGGAGCTCATCCAGGAGGCTGACTCCAGAACTCGCAGATGAAATTATCAAACACCCAAAGAGTTGGATAATTGGATTGAGCTGTATCAACACTGCCCAGATGCTAAGAAGCCTATTCTATGCTGTAACAATCTCACAGGTTTCCCAAAAACTAGATAATGGAAGTCTGGCTAAAAATGGGTTCATCAAAAGATGATCAAAAGCAGCAGGCTAGGCGCTTTGATAAATAAAGACTGTTTTTCATTTCATTCTGCGCTTTTCCACAAAGCCCTTCACTCCCAGCGACGATGCTGTCACTCCAGGAGCGAAGCAGAGAGCTTTCACCCCGCGTCCTGCAGGCGGGGCACCAAGGCAGAGAAGCACCCCCCGCTTTACAAGCTAGCCCAGGCGGCACCCATTCCTAACAGGATCGGGCCAAAGCCTCAGCCCGCCTCCCCCCCACACCTCACACCGGAACAGTCTGCAGAAGAAAGCTCCATTTGTTTCCAAGACAGCTCCATTCGGGAAACATTTGACCATATGCCTGACAAGGAAGAGCGAGCCTCTCCTTGTTTTAGGAAGGCCTCGGCTCTTCTGCCAAACGGGGCTTTCAACATCCCCTGCCACGGAGGGGTTTTGCATACACCAAGCGCAGATCCAGCGAGTGAAACGCAGCACGGCGCAGAAATGACTGCGCTGGCACCAGTTCAAGCTTCTGTGTTTACACGGCACAATTCAACACCGCACAGAGACGCTCACTGAGGCCTCAGGATCAATATAGCTGAGTCCACGTTAGCAGGCCCGCACCATTAAACTTTCTTGCTTCTCAGCAAAGCTGTATGGCTTGGGTACAATGTCACCGAAGTGCACTGCTTGTGTTTCTGGGTCTATCAAAACGGTCATGAGACTTAAGCATCACTCAGCAATCCATCCAAGCTGAGCTTACAGCAGCAACTGAATGGGACAGGTTTGTATCCCTTATTCCAGCACCAAGCTGTGCAGTTTCTGCAGAATGAAGGTTCTAGGAGTTAAACCAGCCAAAAAGTAACCCTGCAGAAGTGTTTTCTGTCCAGTGTTCTCAAATAGGTTTGCTGAGAGATGAGTGCAAGTGCCAGAGCAGAAGAACAGACAACACGTGAAGCCTGGAGAGATGTGGGAAGGCCAATATGGGGAAAGGAAGAGGTGTCCCCCTTCGGGTGGCAGCCAGGGCTTAGACTGTCCTAGCTGTCTGACCAAAGCACACTTTAAGAGATATATATCTGCCCAAAGACCACCAAGCATCTCCCACCACTCCCTGCTTAGGAGCCCAGATGTTCCCTCATTTTGTCTTTAATACAAGGTTGCTAAACCACCCACAACACTAATGACAGACTTCCTTTTCCCACCTGAAGACATTTGCATATACAAATTTTTTATTGAGTGGGTACTTAAAACATGATCTGTATACCACACCACTCCTTTTCAAAAGCATTACATGTCAAATACAGATCTGAAAGTGCTTTTACCGAGGACATTTGCTCTGGAGTAGGACGTTCCTTGAAAGAACCAGGCAGGGCCTGTCATGGGGCTCATTTCACAAAGCTGCCCAGCCACGGCAGCTCTGGGTTCCAGGAATGCCAACGGAGGAGAAAGCCCAACATTCCAACCATGGCTGCAGAGAGATCTGTTTGGGGCACAGTACCCCACCTTGACTGATGCTTGTCCCATTTGTTTTGTTGACTGGTTAACATAGTACTTCTGCAAAGTTATAGAAAGTAGGTTAAGCCAGAAGTGAGGAAAGAGCAGTACCTCCTTTACCATGCCTTCCAAAAACAATGAATGAACCTTTAAACAACTGGAAAGCTTTATTTGTGGGAAAAAAGGGTGTCTGTGGTAAGCATCAACTACAAGCTTTGTTCTTTGTCTTCTTGCATTTCATTTAAAGAGCTGCAGGAATGGAAATCAGCCATGCTACAGATGAAACAAAGCCTTGCTAGGCACCCCACAGGTTAGATACTTGCAGTTGAAAAAAAAAAAAAAAAAAGTATAGATACACAAAAGAGGTAACTCTTTTGCATCCAAGAAGCAAAGCTTACTGTGTCATTTCCCTGTGCAAGTGATTCACACCACACAAATGGGTGTGTTTCAGTGTGTAGGAGGAGAGGGGCATGAGTGAGCTGGTGCCTCTACCACGGGGACCTGCCTACGTGAAGCAGAGAGCTGCCAGCATGGACTCCTTTCTCCAGCTAGTGAAACCCAGCCACAAAACACTCCCCCTGCAATGAAATGCCCCAGGTGTCATGGGCTGTTCAGACAAGCCTGCCTTAAAAGTTGGAGGCAAGAAAAAAGAGTTGCAGACTGACTCCAAAGGGAATTCTTAAGAAGGACTATTAGGCAGAATTGAAAATGCTGCTCAATTTACTTCTTCCCTGAGGATGAAAGAAATATGCCACTACAAAGGGCAAGTGCTATTTACAGTCTGTCCACTGCACTGTGCTCTGTCTTCTAAATACAGTCTTGATCACAGCTGCCCTAAAAATAGGCAGGAATCCCATGGGAGGAAGTTGACACATCCCGAAGTGACAGACATGGGGAAGTCCCAAAGGGTGTGAAAGGATCATACAACTAAGCTGGTGATTCAAAAAGATTTACAAACTGATGTCACAGAAGGGCAAACAGATAGCTAGGAGAGAACTTGATTGTAGCCACATGGTTCAAGCCAGTTGTCCTTAAAGATTAGCATTTTAATGAGGAGAACAGGCCTGTGGGCAGAACAGTAGTATCACCTCTCTTTCTGGATACCCAAACACCCCAAACCCATGCTGTCCGGTTTCCCTCTGAACACAAGGACCCTATCCCACCTCTTCCTTAAACATTCCCTCCTCCTCCCAAATCTGCATGACAAAGCACGCAAGTGCTGAGGTACAGAGACATCTACATCAGTGCTTTGGAAGGAAATCTAACTATCCTCACCCACTGTGCTCTGTCTCGTCTGGAAGCTGTGTCACAGAATACTTTGTGGATTCCTTTTCGATGAAACCTAACTGGAGAGCAAGCTTCTGCAGTGCACCTTAACGCGTGATGGCTGCAAACAGGCAGCAGTCACCCAGACTACAGCCAGCCCAGAGTAAGAAGACCCTAAAACGCACACAGCATGGACGCCTGGTCCCCGCCACCGCCTGCCCGTGGGGAGCTGCTCCTGCTGGCTGCGGTGCGGACGTGGCCACAGAGCGCTCCTCTACAAAGAGGAGATCACATCGATGGCAGGTCCTGGCTATCCGCCATGAACAAAGCCCGCTGGGCTTCCGTCAGGCAAAGTCGCACCTATTTCAAACCTGTGTGCTTTGAAGGGGCAAAGCAGTTTTCATGCGTATAAAAGCATGTGAAAGCGGAAGGATTTTCAGACACACATGTTCACGTTTAGTCCCAAACCCAGTTGTTTCTATTATGTGCTCTAGAATAACTTTATTACATTTGCATGGTCTTTTAGTTTCTTCCAGAGAAAAAGCCCTAGAATAAACTAACACATATTTTGTCTTTTTGGTTTTTGTTTTGTTTTGTTTTCACCTGCCTGCCTTTCATTCAAACAACCAAAGCAACTGCTATGGATTTCACTGCTCTTTTATAAGCCACATTCTACAACATCCAAAAATATGACTGGACACTCTTTTCTGTCTCAATATTGACAAAATTAATTTGACCCTCTTCCCAAAACACACAAAAAGAGCTACTGTGGTACAGGCACTGTATCATTTCCAAAAAACTGAAGGGGTTAATGTCCCCCTCCACAGATATAGTACATTAGTTCGTGAATAAGTGGTCCAGAGAGTCTTTGGGGCAAGTAAGAGGGGCTATTCAGCAAGAAACGGAGGCTACCCGCGGTGTAACAGCAGAAAACAATGGCACGGTGTGACTTGCTGACCACAGGGCCACTTCCCCCGAAGGGAAATTTCACTCTTCCCGGAAGGAGCCCGCTCAGGGCACACGCACCCTCTTTGCTCTGCCGACACCGGGCACTGCCGGGCGGCCCAGCGAGCAGCAGGAGGGGCTGGAGCCCCTGCGGCCACCGGGCCCCTGGCAGCCCCGGGCAGGACGGGGCCCCGCGGGCGACTCGCTCGGGCACGG
>VXAA01001765.1:1446563-1469328 GCA_013399115.1 Anseranas semipalmata | reverse complement strand
GCTCGGCTCAGCTCGGCGGCCTCACGCTGCCCCAGGAGCGGGCCTGGGCCCGGCCCCGCTGCGCGGTGGCAGCGCCCCGTGCCTGGCGTGTTGTAGCCAGGCCGGCGGCAGCCGCAGCTCCTGCTGTGCGGCGGCCCCGGGCGTTGCTCCTCGCCGGGACGGAGCGAGCACGCGTGGGGCTGGGGCCAGGTCCCGGTTGTGGGGACAGGGCGAGGGCAGGTCTCGCCTCGGGGTCTGGGCTTTAGGCCTGTGGGCCGACCTGAGGGGGAGGAACAGTTTTTCTTGCCTCACAGTGAATAAACTGAAAAAAAAAACCAACAGTGCCCTTGGCTAAGTGTGCTTTTTAACCGAGGTCTCCCTCTGAATTGGCAAACGGGCTTTCAAAGCAGCGGTGGAGCAGCTCCGCTTTTCCAGGCACAGATTCTGCGTTTCTCTCGATGCTTGAGAGGGTTTTACCCGTTTCCGCAACGAGAGCTGCCTCATGCGTCAGGGACGGTGTGGCTCCAGAGGGGATGGCAGCAGCGACAAGTGGCACGGGGAAGCCACTGCTGAGCGGAGGACGAGCAGGGCCAGGAGCAGGGCTTCATCCCCGTGCCTGCGGTCCAGGCAGCCAAACGCTGAACCCACCGTTCACCAACAGCCGTCACGCAGCAGATTCGGCCGGCTGCCCCCGGCAGCTGTTGTGGATGCAGGGTGCACGCACAGCCCCAGGCCACTCCAGACCGTGCTGGCCTCCTTCATTACAAGCAGGAGTAATTTAACCAATTTGCTCCCTGCAGCCAGGGGAAGGGGCGTACCAGTGCCAGCGTTTTTATTAAAAGCTGCTTACCTAGTTACTAAAAAGGGGGCCTTGAAAGAGCGAGTTGCGAAGGTTAATTGTGGCAGTAGCGAGCACAAATGGGTCACGGGCCTGCTCTATTGTCCCTGGCAGAAAAGCCTGGGCCGTGCCTTTTTATTCCTCTCCCTTGTTTCTGCCTGTGCTAAATCACCTTTCACCATTTCTCTCATCTGTTCCAGTCCCCTCATTTGAAAGCACTTTTTATTTCTTTATTCTTAAACTTCCCTTTGCTCCATTTTGACGACATGCCTTGGCAAGCTGTGTCTGACAGCAGCAGCAATGCTGTGAACGAGCTGTTGGCCAGGAGGCAGCCCTGGCCCTTCTCCTACTCCCCTGAAAGCTGGCATGGGGCTAGGGCAGAGAGAGCCCAGCTGCCTCCAGCCTCAGCCCTCTGCAGCACTTGCATGCTGTTTAACAAGGTTAAAAAGGTGTCTGCTGTTGATTTGCTTTCAAATGCTGACACTTGAGCTTTGTTCATTCCCAAAGGAAGCAAGCGTGCCCTCACCCTTGCTGCCTGGTGGATAACAAAGAAACATCGGGCAAGGGCACTCAACGGAGGCACACTGAGCTGGAGACACGAGGAACCCTGAGATGAGACCCTGCGGAGCTGAGAGCAGTGAGAAGGGTGAATGATGGGCATCTCCGGAGGGTCAGGTCCTGAGCAGCTCATGAACCCCAACACCGAGGCAGCCAAAAAACCCCAAAGAGTCCGTAGTCACTTTGGATAGTGTGAGCCTGGCCTCCAGCATCCCCAGGGTGGAACATGCTGATCCTGGTACATCAGAGCACCTAATGGCTGACTGCCAGTCCCCCAAGCTGTCCATGCCACCACGGGCACAGTCCTTGTGCCGAGCTCCTGGCCCCGCGGGAGGCTTCCCCAGAGATGGGTTTCCCAGTAGTACGCGACCCTGATCCACAAAGGACTCCCCTTCCCCACCCGCCTCCCATATCCCCTTCCCGCCCCCTTCCCCATGGTTTATAGTGTTGCCCATGCGGCAGACGCTGCGGCAGCGGAGGGGCGAGGGAGGGCTCCTGTCCCTGCACGCCTTCCCAGCGCCTGGGAGAAAGGGGGCTTGTAGCTCCTCAGTGAGCCCCAGTGTCCGGCAGGGGCCCGGCAGGCATTCCCACAGCCCGGCTTAAGTCTGCTTCTTTTCCCATTCCTGCAGAGAAAGGGAAAAAAGAGGGGGATAAGGAGACATCAGAGGCTGCAGGAGTGAGCACGGAGCCCTTTAGGGGCCCTCCCTCTCTATTGGGGGGCTTTGGACCACTCCAGCATCTTCAAAGGCTGGGTCACTGCTGCCCCAGGCATCGTGGAGGTGATGCTGTCACCCCTGCCCACCCAGCCCTGTACCTCCTGGATCTCCCTGTAGGCTGGGCTCATGCCAGCAGCCAGTGCCACTGAGCTGGACCAGCCTGGCTGCAGGGGACCCTGGCAGCACCCCTTGCTTTTGGAGTAGGGAGCATCCATGATCTCCAAAATTTATGGTCAAGTATGGGGACAGGATGAAAGGCCGAGATTTCCTGGGGGACTGGGGAGGAAAGGGGGAGTGAAGCAGGACCTTGGCCTTCCGCAGCACGTTTCCCTTGTTGGCAGGGAGGATGGAGGGGCTTCTCTTCCTCAGTTCGGCTGCAGAGTTAACAGGGACCAAGTGCTCAGGGGGGCTCCCGTTTGCCTTGTTCATAGCTTCCTGTGGAAAAGGGGGAGGAGGAGGAAGAGGAGGATTTAGGAGACCCAGGGAACAGGGAATGCCAGGAAAGCACAAAGTGTCATGAGGTCAAAGCTGATGTGGCCAAACCTAATCAACGCTTTGCTTCCCACCTCTAACCACAGTGTGACCAAAGATCAGGGGTGTCCCCTCATCCCCACATACTGCTCCCCCCGCCACCCCAAGGCCCTTTGCTGGGGGAAGCCAGAGCCATGGGAGTGAGGAAGAAGAGGTGCGTACCCCGTTCTCAGCCTTGCCGGTCACAGCCAGCCCCAGGGCCGGCCCTCCCGCCAGTGACTGCTTCAGCCGCTCCTTCACTTCGGTCAGCTGGAGCTCCAAGTCGACGCGGCGCTCCTCCTTCTGCCGGCACTGCTCCTCCAGCACCGCCACCCGCTGCTCCAGCTCCTGCAGCTTTGTCCCTGCTCGCACAAGCACGCCCAGCTCAGTGTCTTCACCCAGACAGGCCCGGGCGGAGGCTGAGGTGACCGAGAAGCCACCCATCCTCCTGGGTGGGGACGCTAGATGGGGCTGCTGGCCCGGGAGCGCGCTGCAGCCAGCCCTGCTCACAGCCACAAGTGCCACCGCCGCACTGCCAGCCTGGTGTTCCCATCCCAGCCCTTCCCACTGTACCCGAGTGCCTTCGAGCATCCCCGGTCACAGCGCTCATCCGGCACCAACCTACCCGTGCTGCCCTTCATGGCTTCCCGCAGCTCTCTCTTCTCTTTCCGCAGCAACACCAGCTCGCTGCGGATTGCTGCTTTCTCCTTCTCCAGCTTCTCCTTCTCCGTCAGAAACCGCCTGGCATCCTCCTCGGCCCGGTTCTTCCCGTACCTGTACTGGTTGGCATCTGCATGCACAAGGGAGAGCCCGTCACGATGGCTCTAGCCCCAGGAATGTCCCACCTGAGCCCAGCCCTGGCTGCACGGACACCTCCGGTGTTCTCGCTGGGCTGGCACAGCTCAACCTGGGACCCCCCTGTGGGAACAGCCCCTTCCCAGAGACCAGGGTCTCCCCGTGGAGGCTTGCAGCCAGCTGCCCCGCTCCGAGGCCCCTCTCGCAGAGCCCCACTCACTCGACGCGTGCCTCTTCACTTTGACCTGTGGGTCCACTCGCCGTGACTTCTCGCTGCAGGAGGAGGCATGGCGCTTCACCTGGGCTCCTGACGGCCGCCCTGGCTCCTCCTCAGCCTGTGTTTGGGATGGGAGAGCGTGCTGAAACACCTGCAGGGCTGCCACAGCCTGCCAAGGCTCCCCAGGGCATCTCCTGTAGCCTCGCCACAGTGGCGGGACACGGTGAGCCCCTCAGCTGTGCTCACCTGAACCTTCTCGTAGGGGACATCATCGTACACCACGCGGGAGGAGTCCGGCCGGCTGTCCTGGGAGGAACTGGCCCACCTGTGGGAGGAGGGACGGGTGTTTGCCACGGCATTCCTTTCCAGGTCATCCCTGCCAGACCCCCAAAGGGCTCTTTGACCTCATTGCTCTTCCTACATTGCTCTCCCAGCTCCGAGCAGGGACCCAGCCTTGCTTTTGAGCGCCCACCCTGCGCTATGCAAGCACGCATATCCCTTAGGTCCTTCATCAGCGTTACTAAAACACCTGCCACTTCCAATCCTGCCCGAGCGAAGCTGCCTTGCTTCAGGAAACGCCAGCCCCTGGGATGCCACCTCTCCCCTGGCATCTCAGGGCAAACCGCGTCCCAGCCCGTGCCTCTGCTCAGGAGCACACGGGGTGAGGACCACCATCCCCACCCCAGCATCACCCCGCCCCAGCACGGCCCACGGGGACACCCTTACAGGTAGGAGTGCCTCACGGCCGTCACGATGTTGGCGATCGTCTCCACGTCCACGTAGTCGTAGTGCAAGGCCTCTGGCGCTGTCTGGGAGCCCGTCTCCACCAAGAGGAGACCCAGCCAGCGGCCAAGGTCTTCTGAGCAGCTTGCCTGCAGGAGAGAGAAAGGGTTGGGGACACACCTGGCTACGGCCCCCCTTGCATCCCTGGGCTTCGTTAATGAGCACAGGAGGGGAACGCAAGGCACCGCATGCATGCAGGCTTTAACCACCACAGAAGGTGCTCCCCCAGCTTGGCCATCCCCACGGCACGTCCCCATGGGAGGTGGTGTGCCCTGCTCACCTCCAGCGCGGTCACCTCCTGCCCGTTGCGAAGGATGCGGAAAGCGAAGGGGTGTTTGGGGCCCAGCCCCGGGACCACCTCACAGCCCCGGAGGACGATGGCATTCACGTGGGTGCGCAGGTCGGTGCGGTCCTTGTGGAAGTAGAGGGTGTTGGCCTTCAGGCGGCACCAGCGCTCCTTCCAGCACTGGTTGACCAGAACGCTGAGGTAGCCTGGGGAGGGCAGACCCGAGGGAAGGGTCTCAGCACCCATTACAGGACCTCGGGCAAGACCTAATGAGATGGGACTGCCCAGAGATTATGGCACAGCTCCCTACTTGTGGGCAGACTGGTGCCTCAGTTTCCCCACAGAGAGCCAGCTGGGACCACCTGGGCCCAGGTGACATGCCAGCCCAGTGCCACACACTCACTCAAGCCTGTGTTTTGTGAGCTCCCAAGGGCACGGACGAACCCTTGCCCCCCTCCCAACGCAGTTGGTGGCTTTGCAGAGCAAAAGCCAGGCACCGTGTCGTAGCCCCAGTGGGAGCTGAACCGCAGCACGGGATGTCCTCCTCGGTGGAGGAGGTCTGCGTGTCCTCGGGGGAAGGCTTCTTCTTGGAGAAGCTGATGATCCTGGTGATCTTCTTCCCCGCCGCCCGGCTCATTGAGCCCTTCAGGTCAGCCAAGCCGCTCTTCTTGCCTTTCCCTGGCAGGAGGACAGCCCCGATAGCCACGCACGCCCATTGCAGCATCCCCGCTCGCACCAGGACGGGATGCTCGCGGGCTGTGGTGCACCCAACAGCTGGTAGGACAGCCCGTCCCACTGGGGCGCGGGGCCGTACCGTGCTCGCAGGGCTCTCTGCGGGCCAGGGGGGAGCAGGTCTCGCCCGTCGCCACGCTGTCCGAGTCGGAGGTGTGCTTGTCCTGCGACAGCCTCTGCGGGGAGGAGCAGGGCAGGCGCCCTTTCAGCAGCATCCCTCTGCTCAGCCCCAAGCGATAACCACGCTCGTGCCTTCGTCCCCCCAGCGCAGGGCTGGGATGTCCCCCCGGTGCTGGGGAGCCCCATGAGCCCCACAGACCTGCTGTGCCGATGGGGGCTCCCCATGCAGCACCGGGAGCTCGGTGCTCAGGATATCCTCCTGATCTCCCCTTCTCCCTGTCCGATCATAAAACGTCACCTTATCCAGGTCCATCTTGCAGGGCACCACTGGGGACGTGGGGGCTTCCGTCCCACCCGCTCCTGGACTGCTCGCTTCCTTTATCACCTGTGGATAAAGGCCTCTGAGCAGCCCCTCAGAATGGGCCGAGGGACCAAGGCAACTTGCCCTGCACCAGCAGGCTCCCGTCTCACCGCCCGAGCCCAGCTGACCCACGGGGAGAGCGGTTGTGGTCTCTGCAGCACCCGTCCCTGCTGCCCGCCACGAGGACAGGACAGCGAGCCCTGCTTTGGGGCACAAACCCTGCTTGCCTGGGGCATTGCACCCAGCTTGGCCCCTTCCAAACTGCAACTGTTATTAAGGTGGATGGTCAGAGGGTCTGGAAATTTTGGACATGAGGGATTCGGGTGCCAAGGTGCACAACCATCCTGCCGGCACCGCACACCTCACAGCCCCCCATGTCACAGCTCCTTGTGGGAGAGGCAGCGCCAGCCCCTTTCCCAGCCGTGGGCTCAGCGGCAGAGCCGGTCCCTTCCCCGCCTCCAGCCCCCAGAACAAAGGCAGGAAAGGGCCACGGGGAAGAGGAGGGGGAGAGCAAACATCCCCACCCCGCTCCCCGGCGAGGGGCTCGGGCTATCAGCACAGGAGACGCCCAAGGCTTGGGAAGTGGCCGGCCAGCCATCCCCACGGCTGATAAGAGCCGGAGGAAAGCCCCCTTCCTTCCCCTTCCCCAGGGCAGCCCCCTCCCCATCCCAGCCCGAGGAAGGCTGCGGGTGAAGGGGGGGCAGCGGCGGTACCTTCAGCCACTCCTCAGCCTGCTCCTTGCTCTGCACGGCCAGCACCAGCGCCTCGGCCCCCGGCAGCGAGAAACGCAGCTCGTGCTTCTTGCGCCGCCCGTCCTTGGGGACGTAGATGACGTTGCAGGTGCCCAGGGGCACTTCTACGTGTGGCTGCCGGTCCTTGGAGCTTTTGTAGCACTGGGAGAAGCAAAGAAAACTGCTCAGGGCTCAGCCAGTCCTGCTGCCATGCCCAGGACGGAGGGTAGGCCTGGGGGCCCCTGCAGGCTCCTGAGCCGGTGGCACAGGTGGAGGTGGCTCTGTCTCTGTGACACAGACACAGACACAAGAGGGCTGCAGGATGCCCTCTCCTTTTGCTCCACTAGCCAAGGGGACCCGAAAAGTGAGGAGCCCTTTGTTTGCTTGCAAGGGAAGCGACAGCAACCCCTGCACATGCTGCGGGGCAGTCGCAGTCTCGGGGCAGGGTCTTGGTTCGCATATGGCTATTTTTCTTCACCTTGGGGCTGACCTCCCTCCAACCAGCCCATGGGTCTCTCCCCACCCCGTGTGCCCCACCAGCTCTGGGCTCACCAGCAGTTTGCCGTCCCGTATGATGGTGAGCTGCTTGGCCCACTGCCCGAAGCGCTTCTTGCGCAACAGGAAAGCGCAAATCCTACAGTCCTTCACCAGGTTCATGGAGGCTTCCTCTGACGGCCACTGGTGTGTCAACTGCTGGCCCTTCCCCTCCTCCTCCTCCTCGTCATAGGACTCATAAGAGCTGCTCATGGCATCCGAGTCGTTGTCTGGAAGGGAGCAGCTGTGTCACCCCACGCGGCTCCCCAGCACGCTCTGGTGCTGCCGGGCTCGCCTCTCCCAGCGGGCTGCAGCACCCAGCATGGGCTGGGCGCAGGACGGAGCAGCTCCACGTCCCACTCTGAAAGCAACGCCGCTTTGACCCCAACCGTTCCCATTTCCCCCATTTTCCTTCCACATCACTCACGACGCTTGCGGGCCAAAAGCCAGTCCCAGGTGTGTCTGTCCAAACCTCCGGGCTGCCTTATTTCTTTGCAAGCCCTAAACTTTTAAAGGCTGGATGAAACCATCTACCCACAATATAGGGTCATGCGCTGGCCCTGTGCCCTACACCTCCCGAGCGGGGCACGGAGCAGTGCAGCTCTGCAGCTAGCATCCCTGCCCTCCTCCTCCTCCGTGGCACAGGGAGCTCATGCAGGTCATGAGAGCACCGTGGGCAGGGACAGCCCTTCCCAATGCTGGTGACAGACTCAGCACCAGCCACATCCTCTCCACAGCGCGAGGAGCCTGGCTCGTGTGACAAACAACGCTCCGTGCTCTTGCTGCGCTGTTGTCGCGCCAGAGGTCCTCGGAGCCGCAGCCTCAGAGCTGTCACTGCCGGCAGAGCCGGGGCAGAGATGGATGCTTTTCAGGGAACTTGTGTATGGAAACGGGCTGTGTGTTTACAGCCCGAGATAAGAGCTAAGCTGCTGAATCCCAGCACGCTCTGTCAGAGGCGGCTTTTATGGATATGGCAAAATACATCTCGGGGTCTGGGAGCGGAGGTGCGGGAGGTGGCTGCCTGGTGTGCAGAGAGAGGAGCGGGTGAGGAAAGTCCAGTGCCTCCCCATCCTGCCGGCACCACAGCCCAGGCACAGCCACGTCTCACCCCCGGGCACACCAACAACTCCTCTCGGCTTTGCACAAGCCCACATCTCGGGGCTGGACTCTGCCAAAGCTCTCCCCTGCGTGGTGAGGGCACCCAGGTACCTACAGGAGTTCTTCTGCTCCCCATTCATCCTGGTGACGGGGTAGTTGCTGTCTGCGTCCTCGTAGTAGCCATCCTCGATCGAGTTGGGGGGACTGGAGCTGTCTGCGGAGGAAGCAGAGAGTGGCCGGGGCTGTCGGGTGCGCTTCCCCCACGGCGGGTCAGCGCAGGAGCCTGCGTGCCGGGCAGAGCGAAGCACCCCCGCCACCAGCGCACGCAGACGCTGGGGGTGTCGCAGCATCGCCCCCGCTGTGGCTCCGACCTCTGCTCATCGCCCCCTTCTCCATCAAGCCGGAGCAAACAACTCCGTGCAAAACCAGCGTGCTGGCATGGGAAGGAAGCGGGAGAGGAGCGGCGCGGGCGGTTTCCTTCCCCAGGAGGAGCTCTTGCGCCCGCCGAGGGCCCCCCTTGGCCGGGCTGGGCAGCGGGGGCAGGCGGGGCACAGCTGGGAGCAGGACTCACTGCGGGAGGTGATGTACTCGGGGGCCTTCCCCGGGCCCAGGGGCAGCGCTTCCTCGTAGTAATCCTCGGGCGGGGGGGTGGTGGGCAGCGGCGGAGGAGGGTCCGCAGGAACCTGCGGCAGAAACCCCACCGGTGTGAGCCAGGCTGCGGAGAGGGCCACGAGTCCCCCCGGGGCCTGCAGGCACCGTGGTGGCAAGGGACAGGAGTGGGTCCCAGCCACGGCCACCTCCCCGTGCCGGTGCAGAGGAGGTGCAGGTGGATACACTGGGACGTACGGTTTTTGCTGGCTGGCTCCTTGCAAGCTCCAAGCCAATGCCATCGCCGGTGTCCCCATCCTCCTCCTGCATGTCGTGGAGATCCCGCAGGTCACAGTCTGGGTTGGGAGCAAGCATTGAGGGTGAAGGGAGCAGTGAGATTCCAGAGCTGGTGTCCCCAGCCATGTTCCTGGGGAGCCCCCACCCACAGCACTTCCCTGGGAAGGGGCTGGCAGCGGGCACAGCTACGGGGGAACAGGAGCAAGTGCCCAGGGTGACGGTGCCTTCCCCAGGCACAAGGACGCAGCTTTCACCATCCTTCCCAGCCCCCCTGAGAGCCCCCACTGTCGCTGTGGGACCCCATCCCAGCACGGCACCTGCCTGCTGAGACCTCGGTGTCACTCCGGGACGGTCACACGTACCGAACTCCTCGAAGAGGGACTCCACGAAGCTGGTGCCATTGCTCAGGGAGGCCGTGTTCACGTACATGAAGTCCGCATCCTTCCCTGGGAATGAGGGGGGAGCTCTCAGCCCGGAGATGGGCAGGATGACCGGGTGAGCACCGGTACCTCCAGTACGTCCCCTCCCCAAAAACACCAGCCCAAGGTCACAGACCAGCCCACCCGCCTGGGCAGGCTGCACCATGGCATGGGGCAGGAGCCTGGGGAGCCGAGGAGCCCCCGGGGATGCTGCCGGCCCCCAGGGAGGAGGGTGGGAAGGCTCTGAAGCCTCCGCGTGCCCAGCCCCACTGCCTGCCTTGGAAATCCCTGTGCTCAGCAGAAAGTGGGAGCAGGAAGACATCTGCGAGCCAGCGCTTCCAGCGGAAGCAGGGAGCAGCCAGCAGTGCTGATGCCAGCACCTGGGGGAGAAGCAGGGGAGAGCTGGGAATGAGAGAGGGGAGCAAAGCACCCCAAGGGTGGTGCTGGGCACTGGACGTGGAGGCAACAGCCGCACAGGCAGGGAAGCTCATCTGTGCCCTGATAAGCTTCTCCCTGCCCTGCTGGGGTTTTGGCTGGGCCCCTCTGTGCAGCTGTGGTCCCAGGCTGGGGACGCAGTGCCACCAGGATGGCCACCAGGTGCCGTGGGAGCAGGACACTGACCTGGGGGTGGCTGCAGCTTCTGCAGGATGGTGGAGACGGCCAGCTTCTTCTCCTGCGTGGTGGCACTCAGGTACTCGTGGTCCAGCAGCTTGAGCAGGATGCTGAGCTCTGGCAGGAGCTGGTCCAGCACTGGGGGAAGCAGGGAAAAGCCCATCAGCTGGGGGGTGTCGGGGTGCTGGGCTTCACCCGCAGCCCCCCAGAACGTGGGGAAGGGGCACAAGGAGCAGGGGCTTAGCAGAGAGGTAAATGGGGCAACAAGGGTGGTGCAGGAGGCCAGAGACACTTTCCATGCCAGCTCGGTGGCCTGGCACATTTTAATCCAACTTTCAGCTCAAAACTGGGACAAGCTCAGGAATTTCATCAACCTGCGCCTTGGGGACATTTCCCCCCTTTTCACAACCAGGCATGCAACGTACAGCGGGCCAGGGCAACACCAGAGGTGCTAAAATAAATGAGCAAAAGAGGATTAAGGCAAGGCAGAAGGGGCTGGAAGCTGTGGAAGACCCCGCAGGGCTGCCCCAGCCAGCCTGGGCAGGGCTCAGGGATGTTTGCCAAGCGCACGTGTGCTCCTTGCACGCACACCCGCACACAGACGCCGGGACGCAGCCTGCTGAGCCCGCTGATGGAAACGTGAGCTCTGCAGGCTGCTGGATCGCTTTCAAAGGGCTCAGCACATGAATGTTTCCATGCAGATAAAACTACACCTCTGTCCTTCCTACAGGGTGTCACGGCCGCTGGTGCCCCCTCCCTGGGACACTGCTGCGCGCTGATGGAGGGAAGGAAGGAAAGGGAACCCAGATGCCACCTCCAGAGCCACCTGGCAGTGCCGCTCAGGGACAGAGCTGTCCTCCCCACGCCCACCACCAGCAGCTCCTCTGCCCTGCAGCACCCCGGAACGCCAGCACCAGCCCAGCAGCCAGCAACAAGCAGGAGAGATGGGGAGAGCCCAGCAAAAGGCAGGAAAAGAGAACGTGCTGCAAATCACCATCACAAGCACAACATAAAAACGTGGGTCTTCTCTTTGACGTGGTGGCTCCCAGAGCAGTTTTTAGAAAGCAAAGGCACAATTCAGCTGTGGGAGTGCACTTGCAGCAAGGCTGCACCTACACAACTCTAGAAAACACTTGGGTGCTTGCATTTCAGAGCAGGGCTACAAAAAACATATCACTTAACGCAGCGTTTGGTGTGCTGGCGAGGGGAGGGCATTGCCACGCAGCAGTCCCTGGGGAGCAGCGTGGCTCAGCATCTCCCAGCCCTGCTCGCCCCGCGGCCAGGGGCAGAGCCCCTTCGCCAACCAGACCTCCAGACCATATCTGGGACGGGTCTCTCAGCTGCTCCAGCCCCCCCAGCTCCCAGGTTGCCTTCCCTGATCTCCTCCGAACAGGACAAGACAGAACTGAGCGGAAGCCAAACGCCAGCTCCCGTTTTATGTGGGCCCATGTACCCAGCTGGGCAGAAAGTGCTCATCGAGCCACCCTGCAGCATCCAGTGCCTGAGACGGCCCAGCTCTGAGAGGCCGAGCTCAGGGACTCCAGCAAACCTGCGGCTCTGGAGGCTATGGAGGGTGGGAAAAAAAAAATGCTGTTTCTTCCAATGCAAGCATGAGCAAGATCTTGGCAGCAACAGAGCATCATCACAGCACAGCTGGGGCAGCCCTGCAGCTGGCTGTGGGCCTCCAGGGACAGGGGGGAGGCCAGAGGTGACCGCAGAGGCAGCTTGGACGTGCTGACTGATGGGGATGCTTAGCAAGGAGGGAGAGCGCATGCCGCAGCAGGACAGAGCACCGGGGCTGCCGGACACACTGCCCAGGCTGTACCCATCATCACTGCCACCCGCTGTCCCTTCCCTGATGGGGGGGTACAAGTGACAGGGGGGCAGCCGGGGTGCCCAGAGGAAGGGCCGGCTGCCCCATAGCTGTGGGGCTGCCCCCGCGATGCAGAGCTGGGTGGCAGCGAGGGGACGTTTCCCAGGACGAGGGCAGGATGCCATGCCACTGCAGATGTCGGAGCCTCGTTACTCATGCTCATTAACGAGCTTCTGCTGGGCCCTATCCAACCACCACATCCACTCCGCCTGGCACCCAGCAAAACCTGGCTGCTCCAGGTTTGACCCAGCATTTTGGTGGCATGGAAGGGGACGGTCGCTGTTAAAATCCTGTCTGCCTTCAACCCCCGAGCGAGACCCCGGCAGGGTCTGCCAGCGCAGACCAAAGCAGGTACAGCGCAGTAAAAACAACCGCGTTTTCAAAGCTTTTTGGCTGAAGGGGAGCCCAACGTGAGTAGGTTGATGCGGATCAGCACCCAGCCAAGATGAGCCCCCCAGGCAAGAAGACAGCATGCCCGGCCCCAAATTGCTGCCTTCCTGGGACGCGAGGCAGGATGCGGCTCACGAGCCTCTTCCTGCTGCCTCGGCCGATGGGCTTCTATCTCCGCAGACCTTCTGCTTCCTCCTCCCTCCGCAGCGCCAAGCTAAACACCAGCATCAGCCCTTCGGCACAGCCGGCTTTGCCAGCACGCACCTCCAGGTGTGGACCTGCCGAGAGCACGTCCCGAGTGTGATGAGAGGGTGGGTGCTCGGCTCCCACTGCCCTCGCCCTGCCACCCTGCAGAGGCAGCAAGAGAGGGGAGAGGGGCAGATGCTCCCTGGGACGTTTGCAGGGTGCTGCACGGGCAGGATGGGAGCAGGCTCCTGCTTAGCAACGGTCTCCAGGCTGGGTGAGCCGACCTCCTCTGCCTGGCCAGGGTACAGGTGCAGCGCTTGGCAGGGTGCTGGGCTAGCAAGGAAGGAGCTGGCACAAAAAGCAAGACGCAGGCCTGTGCACCCAGCACCTGCGAGCACCTAGGGAGACACTTACCCACCTTCCTGCCCCAGCTCGGCAGGTGCTCAGCTGGCCATGTGTTCCCCCAGGGAGATGAGGACCATGCACATCCCCTACACCAGCTGCCCATGGCACGCTGCAGCCCAGGCCCACGAGCATCCCCGTCCCCTGCCACACGCAGAATATCTCCCATCACAGCCCCCAGCCCCGTGCCAGGGCTCTGGACCAGCTGAGGGCCAGAGGGCGAGCGGAGTCCTATTAAAGCAGGCAGTGTGCGCAGCCAGAGGGGCGAGGAGACCCCCGTGCACACATGAGGCGAGGGCACCCAATAAGCAAGGTTTGCCACCCGGCACTGCAGGCTGGCGAGCTCACCAGCAGTGGCTCGACCGAGGGGAGCATGAAGCAGAGCGGGGCCAGCACTGAAGGCTCCTTTGTTCCCCCCAGCTGAGCTGTCCCCTGCGTCTCCCTTGTTAAACACGCCCCGGGAGACGGGGGGGTGAGCCGCTCAAAGGGGCCTGTGATCCGCGGCGGGCGCGCGGAGCCCAGCCTGCGCCTGGGGGAGCGGAGGAAGGGAAGGAATTAATTTCCTGCGCTCGTTAGGCTCCCAGCCCAGCTGAGGTTAACAGGGTGGCTGCAGGAAGCCAAGGGATATTGCCCCCGGGTTGCCGTGCGGATGGGACCGACGGGTGCCTTCGCATGGCCAGGGGCTCAGGTGCCGGGTGGACGCATGCTTGGTGTCAGTGCATAAGCAGAGACCCGGAGCCCGGGACAGAGGTGGCCGCAGGACATCACAGGGCCCTGCAGGGCAAGGTGATGCTGCACCGGAGCCACGGGCACCAGGTAGGTGAAGGGGCCGCAGGGATCCCGCGTCCTTGCCCACCACAAGGCACCTCCAGCGCTGACAAATGGGTCCCACCTGTTGGGAGCTTCGGGGGCTCCTCCTGCAACCTCAGTCCCGTGGGACTGCAGCGCTTTGCTGGGCGCAGGCTTTGGACGCAGACATCCCAGGAGAGGGAGCGGGGCCAGCCTCGTGATGGGGATGCTCTCTGCTCCACGTTGCAGCCCTTCCAAGCACCGCAGCACGGATGGGAAGATGTCAGAGGTCCCCGAGCCTGGGAAGGCCAGGAGCTGCGGCAGCAGATGGCTTTAGCATGAGCTAAGTCAGGCTGGACGGGCCGGGAGAGACCCAGGGCAGCATTCCCGGGATGGGAAGAGCCGGGGAACGGCAGCAGGATGCTGCTGCTGATCAGGATGGCGTGGCAGGGCTTTCCCTGCCGCTCAAGCACACCCCAGAGGCAGCACCAAGCGGGATGCTGGCAGAGGAGCTGCATCCCCTCCCCATGGCAGTACCCCAGCGTCTCTCCCCACCACGTGCCCAGGCCAGCTCTATTTTTAGACTCTATTTAGATGCGCTGCGAGCGCATCGCCCTCGGGGACACGTGTACCCCGGGTGGAGATAAGGGTTTGGGCACAGCCAGCAGCTGCAAAGCCTGTCTCCCCCTCCCTGGCCTCTGCTGGGTCACAGGAGCATGCAGCAGGTCTTGCTCCAGCAACCTGCAGGGGGGAAGAGGAGGAGGAGGAGGAGGAGGAGGAGGAAGAGGAGAAAAAGGCTCCGGCCAAGCTAATGCATCAGTTTCCTGCTGTACAGTCCGGCTTTTGCAGGGGCAGAGATAAGCCAACACACGTGGGGTTGCAAAGCAAAGCTGGTCGGCAGCCACAGCCCGACAGAGAGCCCCGGGGAGGGGAGATGCAGTTTCACAGCAAGCAGCGCCGTAGCACCGTGACACCGCTGCAGGGGACCCCGTCCCGCGACCGCGGCTCTGCCGTCCTCCCCCTGCCCCGGCCACGCTTCCTCCCGCGCCAGGTGGAGGCCGGGGGCGAGGGGGGCCGGGGGAAATCGGATGCTGGGAGTGACGGCCATTGTTTGTAGCTAAAATAAAAACCAAGCAAAAATAAATCCTTCCTGTTGGCGCGGGCAGGGCCCCAGGATGCTCTGCCTGCGGAGGAGCGCTGTTTAGAGCCGCCACCAGCGGTAAACAAACGTTTATAGCTCCAGGGATGCCATAAATAGGCAGGGTGCAGGCCAGGAAAGGGGGCACAGGCAGAAGCCACCCTAGCACCTGGTGACAGTGGTGGATGGCACCAGGAGGAGCCCTGCATGGAGGCCACCCACCCGGGGGGACAAGCGGACCCTCTGCTCGCAGAGGAAGGCTACAGCCTCCCGAGCCCGGTGCCGAGGGGCTGTTCCCATTCGCACGGAGGTTGTTTTCCAGGGATGGAGGCAGGCGGGTGGCTGGCGAGGACGCGCTGTGGCGGGCGGGTGGACTCCCCAAATCGTTCCTTTGTGCCCCCGCTGCCTGAGGGCCCCGCAGCTTCTCGCCCAGGGGGCACAGGGCATGTGGAATAGCTGCATTGGGCTGGCGGGCAAGGAAAGGCGGCCTGGAAAGCACCCCTCCGACAGGTTGGGGTACAGCTATATAGCTATATATATAGGCATACAGCTGCCCAGCAACTTGGCATGCTCCAGAGCAAGAAGGGTTTTAGAGAAACGCCAGCCATTAATTATCACACTTTAAGCTCTGGAAACATCCCATAACAGTGGAAGATTTGCTAGGGGGCCACTTGATGCCCATGAATCATCTCTTCCCTAGAAACAAGGGCCCGTTGAGCGGGGCGGATGCGGGGAGTGCCTCAGCCTCCGCTTCCAACGCTGGCAGCAAGAGCCCGAGTGCTTCGGGCTCACTCCTGCGTGGCTGCAGCCCCCCCAGCCCCAGCTCTCCAACCACCCCGCAGTGATTTATCCCCTTGCCATGCACCCCGGGCAGGTGTCCCCGCTCCTCCAGCCGTTCCCAGCCCGGGTACCGCAGCATCCCCGAGCTTTGCAGGGCACGAGGTAGCTTCAGCCTCTCGACCCGCCTGTTGTGCCAAGGGAGGAGCCTGTGCCCCAAGCTCCCCACACACAGCCGGGGGCAGCAGGGACCCCCACTGCCCTGTGAAGCCGGGCTGCATCAGGCAGGGCAGGGACACACACCTCCCGGGGAGTTCATCGTCGTGACCTCGCAGTAATTAATAACCTGAGCTGATAACCTCGGAAAATCAGCCCTGGGAGATTAACGTGGAACCTGCTTGCCCAAGGGGACAGCAAGTCCCCCACCGGTGGAGCCACCGCTGGCTTCTCGTCTCACAGCAAGGAGCCCGCGGGTTTCGGGGGCCCCAGGGCCTCTTCCCCTCTGCCCTGCTGCAGCACTGGGAGAAGGGGAGAGCGCAGCCGGGGAGATCAAACAGCGGGAAGGCTGCGGCTGCTGCGCTGCCGCTGTCCTTGCCCCATCTCCTCGACATGCACCCCAGCAGCAGCCCCTCCGCTGCTTCCAGCGCTGCTCGAGTGAAGGGTCCTGTGGCTGGCCCAGCTATTTGCCAGCGACGGCTCTCTCCCTGGGTATAAATAGCTCTGCTGAAAGCCTTATCTGGTGGCCTTGCTCTCAGTGACCCTAGAGGAGAGCAGCTGAGCAGCGAGCCCAGCCCAGGGGAGAGCAGCAGAGCTCCCCCCAACCTGCCGCACACCTTGCTCAGCATCGCCTGGCAGGATGGGTGCTGCTCTGCGACCCTCACCGGCATCCATCCTTCCTGCAAAACACCTTTCACACCACCGGTTAAGCCTCCAGCTCTGGAGGACTCCGTGCAAATGCAACTCTCAGGTGGCACCTCTGCTTTGTCTGGGGCCGCGGCTGCTCTCAGGTGGGGACCACGGCCCCGGAGGAAGGCCCTTACCGGCACCGGGTGGGTGCACAGCAGCCCTGTGCACAGCTTGCTGACCAGGCAGCCCCCACCCGCCTCGGGGTACCAGGAGGGTCTCCCGGCCCTTCCCTGGCCATTGCAGTGATGTTGCGGGACCTGTGGCAGCCCCCAGCCACGTGCCCTGCGGTGCAACCCTGCTGGCAGACCCAGCCCGTGGAGCTGCACCCTGCACCCCAAACACAGCCCCAGAGCAGCAGGACGAGCCTTGCCCATGCCCTGCCCGCTGCATCGTCCCTAACAGCAGCTCGCGCTGCAGCAGAGTGGCTTCACAAGCCCGAGCTGCACAGGTAATAATTAACAGGCTGATTAAATCACCCACAAACATCTGCGACCAATGCAGATAACGACCCTTCAGTGCCCCGTGCTGCAGCAGGGCTCCCTCGCCAGGGGCTGCCCCCTCTCTGCTGACATTTCTCCGTCTCCTAGAGAAGATCGTGGTGGTTTGTTTTAGCTCACCAAAAGCAAACTTTAGCCCTCTAGAATGAAGAGGCTGCAGCTGCCCACACCCCAGAGGAGGAGGGGGGGTTCTCTATTGCCTCCTCTCACTGCTGAGCAAAGCAAGAAGCCGAGCAAATACAGGCACGGCTGCTCATAGCTGCCTTTGGGCTAGGCATTCCCGAGCCATGCTCTGCTCGTGGCCCCAAGCTGGGGAAGGACCCCTGAGCCTGGGGGCTCCCCAGACCAGGCACAAGTCGTTCCCAGCCCCAGCTCAGGCTGAGCTACGCCATCAGCTCTGCAAGCACGCGAGGACCGGACTCAGCGGTTCCGGGCTACGTTTCAAAACTTGGTGCGAGGCGAAGCGGTCGCGTCGCGGGATGCTCCGCAGGGCCAGCCTGGGAGCAGGGAGAGGAGGCTGAGGATGATAAGGGCTGCTGGCTGAGAACGTGTTTAAATAACGAATGTAAAGGAGAGGTTTGAGATGCCCTTTTAAAGGAATAGTCAGGCAGGGGCAAGACCTGCTGAGTAATGTATAAAAACAAGCTTCAGGCAGAGGAGAGATGTTAGGATTAGCCAGAACCCAGAATAAACTGTGCTTTTTCCAACCAAAATTTTGACGTCGGCCTCTTCAAAACAAGCCCTGCAGCAGGCAGGGAGCAGTAGGTTGGTGCTGTCCCCCCCCAACACCGGGAGAGGCCCCGGCAGCAGGATGGGAAGGGACGAGGGGCTGGCCCTGTGGGGCAGCGGCATGGGCTGGCTGCGAACGCTGCTGTTTGCCCACCCCATGGTGCTGGTGCCGTGGTGGGAGTGGGCTCACCCAGCACCCCGGTATGGCTCCGCACCGCATGCAGGCACAGCCTATGTGGCTACCAGCCAGGGCTGGATGGCTCCTCCAGCCCTGAATCTCCAGAACAGACATCCCGGCCCTACTGATAGGGATGGGGAGCTCTCTGCATCCCAAAAGGCTGCACTCTGTGTCCCGTCCATCACCCTTCCCCAAAGCCGTGATCCAAAACACCTCAGTGGGGAGGCAGGCAGGGCAGACGTGCCCCTCGTAAGAACGGTCACACAGGGCCGCTGTGCCTGGGTTCTGGGGGCAGAGGAGGACACAGGACCCTCACCTGGCAGGATGCGGGCAGGGGGAGCACAGGGGCTGCAGGAACGGGACGGAGCAGGGGGATCAGCCACCGGCCAGCTCCGCTTCTCCACATGCTTGCAGCTGCATTGCACAACATGGGCACCTCTTTCCAGAGGAGAAAACACCAATAGGGGTAGAAAAAAAACTATGGGGGGAAATATCCCCATTGAGTCAGCACCCAGGACACCCCTGACCCAGCCATGCCCAGCACCCGGGGCACCCCGACCCAGCCATGCCCAGCAGCCCTGGGCCCAGGGGTGGGACAGGGACCCGCTCAGCGGCCACCTCTCCCTGTCCCCACAGGGGACAGGAGGCCACCAAGGAAAAGCCGAGGGGCATGCCAGATGCAGCGGAGGGGCACGGCGGAGGGTCTCTGCGCTCGGGGGCCGGGGACGTGCTGCCGGAGGATCCTCCGAGGGCAGGATAAGCGTGTTTGCTCAGCTGAGAACAGCCCTTCCGTTTCCTCCCATTGGCGAGCTCCGCCGGGAGCATCAGGTGCAGCGGCAAGGCCACCAGCCCCGCAGCGTTTCCTACCGGCTTAACCCCTTCGGGGCAGGAGCAGAGAGCCAGGACGGCCGGTCTGGCACTGTGGGGAAGCTGGTGAGCTTGAGAGCACGGGAAGGTGCGACGGCTCGTTATTGCTGATGACTCCATCGGTGCCTGGACTGGTTTACTGTACCTGCTTTTAACTCCAGAACACAAAAGCCAGCTATCAAACCTGTTCCTACACATCTTCTATTCCTGGCTCTGCCCTTTACAACCTCAGTTTCCCGAAGCATAAGATGACACTGGGATCATGTAAAATGGGAGGCAGAACCCACTGGACAATGAGCCAAAAAGGTGCTGCTCCCCCATCACCAAGTCTGATGGGTTTAATGTTCAAAAAAACCCAGAAGAAAGCCAAAGCCATTGCTCAAGCTGCTCCTCACACATCTCCCAGGCACTCTCCTGCTAATTGCCAGCGATCAGAGCATACCAGCGTCGCCCAGACCTCCCTCCTATCGCTTCCAGGATCACATGCACACGAAACCCACTTCAAAAAAAAAAAGATTTTGAGAATGGAAACTCCTCCCAGCAAAGCTCTGTTTTCGTTCCAAACTGTTACGAAATGTCAGTGTTTTCCCCTGCCTGCCAAAAAGCCCTCCTTTGATGAGACGGGAGGCACTATCAAAAGCAAAGATCGAAGGGGCTGTAGAACCAACTGCCGTGGCGGGCGCCTGGGGGAGGGACCACGAAATAAGTTATTTTCATCCTTCCCCACCGCGGAGGCTGCAGATCATCAGCGCAGCGTCTGCAGAGGGATTTGAGCTCCCTGAATGCCACAACTTTTAGCACTCGGGGGTGATGAAAGCCAGGCTTTTGTTGGCCGCGCCGGGTGCCCTCCCCGAGGGTGGCAGGGACGAGCGCTATTCATCCCGGGTGCTCAGGCAGGGGTGCTGGCCTGGGGCTTGTTTGCGCGGCAGGGCTGGCAGAGACAATGCGGAGATCCTTGGGAATTTTCCAACCAAGCTGCCCTGCAAGGGGGACATTTGAAAGATATTATGGGGGACTGACAGTTTTGCCATTAATTTTCATGGGAAAAAGGTTCCTTACATGCAGGAGGAGATACCTGTTCCTCAGGAGAGACCTTTAGTTGTGCCAGACTGGACGGCAGCTGGTGTAGGGAAGAGTTAAGGGGTTAGGACATGAATCTGGGATGTCAGAAACCACTTCAAGCTTCCACTCTGCAAAATCGTTATCTTGTGTCCCAGTGAGTTACTTGGCTACTGAACAACAGGCAGATCTCGGGCCAAGCCCAGTTTTCACTCCCTGACCTCCTCTAAAAAGCCTCCCAACTGTTCAGGATGAGACAACTTCTTCAAAACCTTACACAAAGTTGTTCCTTGGATGGGATGAGAAACGCTGGCCCTCCTGCAGGCAGGATTTCAGCGCACATCGGTGCCGCTGCGTAGCAGAGGGCACATCAGCCTCGCAGCTCAGCACATTTCCACCGGAAAACAGCATTTCCAGGTCAAGAGCAAATGCTGGAAAGAGGCAGGCTTTCCAGACAGCCCAGTGCGATAGGAGAGTCCCCAGGGTCGCTGGCTGGAGGATGCTAACCCCGCAGCAGGCGTGCGGCACAAGCCTGCTCCCTCCCCTCTCCAGCAGCCCCTCGGCTGCAGGGGGCACGTAACGCCCTGCCTGCCTGCTGTGCCCGGGGCCAGCACCCCGGGGCCACCTTCCCACCCAGCTTACCCAGCCTGGGGGGTACCAGGGCAGCCCAGGGAGGGCTCAGCCCCTTCCCACAAGCTCCCCGGCTATAAACAGGCCACCGCCGCCGCCGGACCCGGGCAGCTCAGCTTCCAGCGGAAGGAATGGCTGCAATGCGGGGGAGAGCTCCGCACTTGCCTCGCACTAACAGCTGGCCCGAGATTGCTGCTCGCCCCCTTCCACCGGGCTACGTGCGAGGGGCGGGAGGGATTCCTGCAGCCAAATTTCAGGCAGCAGGTCAAGAATGATCCCGGCTCCCTCCTGCCGAGCCCGATGCCTCCCCATTCCTGTGGGCGAGCTGGAGCCAAGTTTATCCCTAATGCATCTCCACTGGCTTTGCTGGATTTAGACCACAGATAAGTTTGGTGCAGGACCTAAATTCTCGTGGCACAAAAGGTCGGGGAAGTGTCACTAACAAGGAGAAGCGAGCACAGCCCTGCTAGAGCACAGGCTCACGGCACGGAGCATCCCCCCAGACACAGGCACATACGCACTTCTCCATCACCACAGCCTGGAGCGACTGCTGACTGCCTCCGGCACCGACCCCCTGGGTCACCGCTGATGGCGAGCCGGCCCCGCACCGCTTGCTGTGCGGTCCCCTGGGGAAGGCTCCAGGCTCAGCCAGAGCACGGAAAGCAATAACAGAGCTGGTGGATCACAAAGCAGGAGCAAGTCAGGGCACACACACAGGGGCTGAGCAAAGCTCCAGGGGAAGAAAGGGGCTGCCGGAGAGCATGGGGAGGCTGGGGACGGGGCTCCTGCCCACCCATCCAGACCAACCCCTCCCTGCACAGCCACAACCCCAGAGAGATGCAGAGGCTCGGGGTGATGCACAGGAGGGTCTGGAGGAGGTTTACATTACCAAGGAGCGATGCGGGTGCCAACAGCAATTCATTACAAGCACTCAAAGCAAAGCAGGCAGGCACCTCCACCACTACCATAGAAGGCACCTACGAGGGGGGAAAAGAAGCAGTACAGCTCTGCCCCGGCGGGGAAGCCCCCGCGATGGAGTCCCACACCCTCGAGTGCCCACTGCGTGGCACTGGGAACATCACACATCAGACAGGAGTGGCCTCCCACTGGCTCGCACAGCAAGAGACAGGGGCAGATGAGACTCTGCTTTCCCCTTTGCCCACCAGTGAGGTCCTCTGGGACCCCAGAGGACAGCGCTGGCACCACATGTCACTTGACAACACTCCCCCTCCTGCATCAGCAGCCTCCTTCAGAGCCAGCATCCTGGGACTGGCGGGCAGGGCGAGCCGCAGCTGCAGGGGAAGGCCGTCCCTGTCCCTGTCCCCGTCCCCTCCCGGCTACTGGGCACGGACACTTGTCTCCAAGCACCGACACCATGAGCTGCATCCCAAGAGTCAAACTCCTCACACCGCGTTTCCACTGCGGAAACGCCACCCCATCCTTTTACATCAGGAAGGGGAACTCTTGGCCCTCGGGTCTTTCTGGTGCTGACCCCAAACCGCAGACACAGCACTGCCTCAACTGCCTGGGACTTTGCCTGCAGAGCCAGAGCGATGTCCCTTGTCCCCCTGTTATCACCTAAGGGCGGTGCTGCTGCAGCACCTATGCAGACCACCCAAGGGCCAGGGCCCCCGGGCTGCACCATGTCACCACCCGCTCCTCCTCCGCAGCCCCAGGGCAGCATTTGGCAGTGACAAGCAGCGTCACCCCCAAACCTCCCCCTGCTCCCCGCCGGCCCCAGCAGAGAGCCGGCACCCTCCCGCAGCGTTGGCTCAAGGCCCCGGTGGGTTTCTTTATGTCCCAGACTGAAGGCTGGTAGCAACGTGAGCCCGATGCCACCAGCTCGTGTGGGAAGGCAGGGTGGGGATCAGGCCCTCCGTGGCTTTCCAAGACCACCGGCACCTTCCCCAGCTGGGGACACTCTCCGGGTCCAGCACCTTCCCCAGCTGGGGGATCTCTCCAGCCAGAAACACCGCTCACCCCGCTTGCCGGGACCACCATTTCCCCCACCGGGTCCACCAGGTGCCCACACCCCACGGGCCTGCACGCAGGGCGCTGGCTTTCCACCCTCCCGACCAGCGAGGGGACTCAGCGCCTGCCCATGTCCCACGCCGGTCCCGACCGGCTCCCGCGGGTGACCCCACCGCGGCTCGGCACGGACACGGGGGTT
>VXAA01001765.1:1395799-1437841 GCA_013399115.1 Anseranas semipalmata | reverse complement strand
CCCTAGGGGGAGTATAAAATAGTCATCTGTAAAGGATGGGTGCGGAAAGGCCTCCGGCAGACACGCGCCGCCTCGTGACCCTGGGGGAGGCAGGGAGGGGGCAGGCTCTCCGCAGGGGCTCGTCTTGGTGTGCGGGTGGAGGGAGGTCGGGCAGCAGGGAGAAGAGGGACGTCGCAAGGGTCAAGCAGACTCCGGAAGGCTCTGGGACGTCCGGGTGGTGACGGGGAGGGAGGAGAGTTCAAGCTGCAGGTCCTGTTTATGGATGGCCTCTACCAGGGGTAGATCCTGCTGCCAGCTGGCTCTAGGCAGGCGGTGGAGCTATGCATGCGACACACAGGGGATGGCACATGCGGGCATGCGACAGACACGGCGCTTCCCCGGGGGCCGGGGGCTCCAGAGCCTACCTGGAATGTGGAAATGCTTGGGCGCTTGGTATGAGGTTGGAGTAGAAGACCTCACATCTAACTGGCTATAGTAGGGGGAGCTGCGCCCGCTCTCTGTGCCTACGCGGTGCCGAGCAGAAGCAGCCATAAGTGACCGAGAGAGAGAACAAGAGGCAGAAGAAAACGGGTGTTAAATGCAGCGGTGTTAGAAGAGCGGGGGACGACCCACGTGGCGCGGGTGACGGGGACATGTGCCAGGCTGTGGTCCACGATGGGGCGTGATGGAGCCGGGGGGGGGGATTTCCTGCATCTCCGAACGAAGGCGGGACGCGGAGGAAGCCCCGCGGTGGGTGCCGTGGCAGGGCAGCGGGTTGCCCCGCCGCTCGCCAGAGGAAGCTGAGCGTGCCGCGGGGGCGAGCAGCGAAGGCCCTTGGCGGTGCAGAGGCAGGGGCAGGCTCCGCTGCCTCCCCAGCCACACTCCGGGGTGCACGCATGCATGAGCAGGGACCTTCCTTGCAGCACAAGCGCTCCCGTGTGTATTCCCCGGAGCTACCAGGACAGCTGAGGGGGCTTCTCTCCTCTAGACTTTGCTGGATCTTGGGGGCCACCTTCCCCCCCCTCCCCAGCCCATTCTCCAAGAGCCCCAGCTCAGGTCCAAGCCCCCTTGGCCTCTCCTTGCTGCTCGCACAACGAGAGCCAGCAGAACTGGAGGATGCACACAGCATAGCTGGGCACTGCCGGCCCCCAAAGGACCCCACCGCTCCTCCTGCGTCCTTGTCCCAGCCTGCTTGCCAGGGGATGAGCCACTGAGGTCCCCTGGGAGAAGCAGGGGGTGATCCCTGCTCCGTGGGGGGGTCTGAGCTTGGCCCAGCCCGGGGTCACAGCCAAAATCCTCACCTGAGCGGTAGAAGTGGTGGGGGGACCTCGGGATGGTGGGGGACATGCCCTGCCGGCTGTAGGTGGGAGAGTCGATGTAGCCAGGGCTGGAGGCTCGCCTCTGCCGCATGTCGAAGCTCTCGTAGATGTCCTGCAGGCGGGGAGAGGTGCAGAGAGAAGCAGGGGTTAGAGCTGGCGGGAGGAGTGACAGAGGCAGGCCAGCGCTGGCCCACCGGGAGGCATCCCACGGCCAAGGATGCTGGCGTGCATGCGTGTCCTCCGCTGGCTGCAGGACGTCCCCACGCTGCTCTGCCTCTGCAGCACAGGCAGCAGAGCCCAGGGGCTGGGCAGGAGCAGCCCTCCAGGATGGGGCCCCCCCGTCCCCCACTTCAGGCCAGCACCAGGCAGGGGACGTTCAGCGGAGCCCCAGTGGCCAGCAGGGACACCCCGCAGTGCCAGCAGGGTGTCAGACCCCGCGGGGCCATTACCTGCGAGTACGGGGAGAGGGTCCCCAGGGACTGGAGGCAGCGGGAGGCAGAGAGGAGAGACAGAGAGAGACAGCACATGATTAACAGGAGTGGTGACAGCCGGGTCACACAGCGGCTCATTTCCCCCCCCCTCACAGCCCGCTCAGTGAGAACAGACTCATTACAGCCGTCAGGGCGGCTGGTGGGACAGCAGCGGGTGACAAACACGGGCTCAGCCCTCAGCACGGCTCCACGCGCTCAGCAGCCACAGCCCCGAGGGAGACGCATTACAAAGCCCTCTTCCAGGACCACCTCAGGCCCCCCAGTTTCTGTGTGAGCTGCTCAGGCTCTCATTCTCCATTCACCTACTGGGACCAGCAGCCCCAGCCCGCCCTGGGCAGTGGGGCAGGGCAGTGCCATGCTGGCAACATCTCATCACAGGCTCAGGATAAGGCACTGATCGCATCCCAGCTGCGGGGCCGGCACCCACCACGAGCAGCCCTCTGCACGCTGCAGAGCTGCCGAGCCGCAGCCGGGTGCCCCGGGCCAGCCTCCCTCCTGACCCCCAGCTGTGGGGCTGAGCCATGGGGCTGCCCTGCCAGCGGTCTGCCCCTCCACCCCGGCGGGATGCGGGCGTACACCAGGGGCTGCCACGGGAGAGCTCCCTGCCACCTCACCGAGGGTGCCTTCTGCTCCTTCTGATGGGGGCCTCAGGGAGAGGCCCCCCCGTCCTGCCTCCCTGCAGGGTTCCCAGAGAAGTGAGCGAAGCCCCATGCCATGTCCCCAGCTCGGGGTCCGGCTCTGGGCACAGCCCTGCATTGGGCACACCCAGGCTCAGTACCTCCCCATAGCTATATCTCTCCAGCGTCTCATCCGACATGTATCTGTGATAGGGCTCGTATGAAATGAGGTCAGGACGCTGCACTTCATAGATGGCTTTAATCTTGGGAAGAGCTGCCAGGTCTTTGTAATTAAGGATCTCATTATCCACTTTAGCCTAGGGAGACAGAGACAGAGACAGAGAGACGGAAAGGGAGAGAAGAAGAGAGGGAAGGGGAGGCTGGAGCGCACAGTGCAGAGCCGGCACGAGCACGCAGAGCCCGACCACCGCCGCAGCAGAGGGGAGCGGTGAGCAGAGACGCCCAAGAGGCAGCAGCAGGACGGGGCAGAGCAGCTGGGATGGGGGGACAGCGGGATGGTGTCCCTCTGGGTGCTCCACTCTGTGCCAACGGCGTGAGGGGACACGGCTCATCCGTGCTGTCCCAAATGAGGGTCTGGGAACTGTCGCCCCCTCCTCTGAGTCACCCAAAATCCATGGCCACAGCCTCTGTCCTGCCCCGTGGGGATGAGGGTGGAGCTGTACTTACGCAGATAACTCTGTTAGGGGAGCCGATGCTGGACCCAGGGGGGGAGATGGAGGTTTCTGACGTCCTTCTGTGCTGTGGAGGCAGAAAAGCGAGGACAGGTGAGAGCCCCGGCGGACCCCAGCCTGGGCAGAGCAGCAGGGAGGGCGCTGGGTGCAGCGAGCAGAGCTCACGCTAGGGCTGACCCTTGCTGCACCCATTACCCGCCCGCTGCCCGTGACCCCCCAGCAGCAGCTCGAGGGGATGTGGGGCTGGCGAGGGACTGCTGCGCCCAGTGCTGTCCCCCAGCAGTGGGGACGGAGCTCGTGCAGGCTCAGGAACCACCCCGGGCTGGGGCACTGCCGCAGCACTGACCAGGGACTTGAGGGCAGCATCGCCTGGGACGTGCCACCTTTCGGAGAGTCCCCTCGCCCTGCCACCTACCTTCAGCTTCTTCTCCGCTCTGGCTGCCTGCTTGCAGATGGGGTGCCACACCTCAGAGCCTAAAGCACAAAGGGAAAGCATCTGAGCTCCGCGCACAGCTTGCACCCACTATTAGGGATTGTCCTGTCCTGTCCCTGCGTGTCCCCAGCCCTGCCATCTCCAGCACCGGCCCGGAGCCCGTTGTCCCCCAGGGGGCACATGTCTGCACTCTCCCCAGCTGCACTGCGCACCGGGTGCTACAGGTGTGTGACTCCTGCACGCTGCAGGGGACAGCTTCTGGGTGCTGGCTGTGCCCTGGGAGGGACACCGGAGCATGCTGTCCCCGCTGCCTGCAACAGGGGCTTCGCTGGGACCCCCACCCTGGCTCTCAGAGAGCACAATTATCCCTTCACCACCCACACGATAATTAGCAACTCAGGGTGACAGGCAAGCCCAGGTCACGGAGAAGAACCGAGCCCTGCACATAAAATAGCCCCTAAGGTGGCTCCGGGCGGGATGAGCTCCTGCCAAAACCAAGCCACCCGGCTGTGCTGAGCAAAAGCCTCAACCCCCCCGTGCTGCTCTCAGCATAACCTGGACAAGGGGGAGATGGGGCGGATGGGAAGGGGTCCTGGGCCACCTCCCCTGGGCTGGGGAAAGTCCCTTGTCACCGCAGCGGGGTCCCTACCTGTGAGGTACATCTCCTCTCCTTCCGTGAACATCTGGTGGCAGCGCACGCACCTGGCACAGGTGGGGTGGTAGTGCTTCCCCCCCGCCTGCAAGGGGAAAGGGGCCCCTGAGCAAGGCAGGACGCGGAGGCCTGCTGGCGTCCTGCTCTGCTGCAGGGAACGAGGAGGTGAGGGGGACAAAACTGCCCAGAGCGGGGCTTAGAGACCACTGCAACAAGTGGAGAAAACCAGAGACTGTTCGTCCAGTAACAGCTCTGACCTGTGGGGCTTGGAGCCAGACCGGGAGCCCAAAACACAGGCCAGCAGAGCCAGGGGGTCCCAAACCCCCAGACAAGGCAGTCCCGCAAACCTCACCCCTAACAAATTGTCCCTGGACTCTGGAAACAACCGAGACCCTCTGCAGAAGTGCTAAAGGGAGAAGGGCCCCATTTCTACAGACCATGGCTGGGGAGGGGAGAAGGATAAACCTCGCGGAGCACGGGCTTCATCCTGCTCTCATCCTCCCCGGCTGCCACCTCTTGCCCCTCTCCCACTTGCCAGGAAACTTTTCTGCCATCTCCTGCGAAGCCGTGCCCCAGCTTCAGCGCTACCAACGCACCGCTTCCCAGCTGAGCTGAGCCAGGCTGCTGCCCCTGCTCCTTGACAGCGATCAGAGGTGTAATTGGTAGCTTGTTTCCACTCCAAGCATGTTAGCATTTCAATTACAGGCTCGTTTTCTGGGCTGTGGAGCTGGGAGGCAGGAACCAGCTCAGGGCTAGGAGGAGTTAGCACAGCCCCAGAGGACATTTTACTCCCATAATAACCCAAGAGAGGGTGAAGGATAATTTAGGGTGGCAGAGGGAAGATGAGGCTCTCGCTGACAGAGGGAATGGTGATGACAGAGGGGGCTGGAAACAGTTTGAAACGGGGAGGATCAATAGGAAAATCTGCTGTGAAGATTAGTAAGAGCCCGCCACCAGGAAAGTGTTGATTGCCCATAAAATCAACCGGGAACTGGTCCCCGCAGGGTGTGGATGGCAGCCACTGCCTTTTCCCCTCTGCTTTATGCCAAAAAGGACCCACCACCACACTGGACCCTGCCAATCGGAGGAGACAGCTGAGAGACTGACAACAACCCAGCTAAACCCCAGCTCCTAAACGCTATGGGCCAGCACCCCTGCAGTCCCAGCCCCGTATTTCCAGACGGCTGGAGACACGGGCCCCCGATAACCCATGTGCTGCCTCCTCCAGTCCCTCTGGGGAACCGGGACGAGCTGCAGCAAGGTGAGCTCGGTGCTCTCCGACCCTCCTAGTGCCCCCCACGGCTATGTGCCAGCCCAGCCCCGGCCATCATGTAAATGCAGATATCCCATGCCCCAGGCACCCACCACTCCTCTCCGAGGAGGAACACTCCAAAATTGCATGCAAGCCTTGCTTGTTTTATACCAATTAATATTACAGCTCGTAAAAGGCCGGTAGAGGCTGCGGGTGGCTAGACCTGTTCATTATCACTTGGAGTCCCTTACAGACTCATTAATCATTCACGCCTGGCTGCGCAGCTCAAGCCCTTCGGAAAGCCCAGAGGCTGACGGATAGCATGGGAAGGCTTGTTAAGGCCTACAATTATTTAAAGGCGCCCTTTCCATTTCGTGCTCTGCTGGAGAAGACGATTAAAGCCTGTGGTTTCGTGGGGAAGTGCACAGGCAGGCACCGAGCGGGGCCAGGAGCAGCAGCAGCAGCGCCGTGGGCTCCGTGGTGCCCACCCGGCACAGGCACCGGGACCCCAGCCCGGCACTGCTCTCAGCTCCGTGACAGCGCCCGCGAGGAGGTGGCACCTCGCCTGGCACCTCGTCACTGCCCGCAGGGGCCCCGGTGCCGAGGCGCGTTACTTCCAGCCCAGCGCAGCGCCCGCGCGCGAGGAGCGCTGCCTGGCCCAGGCACAGCAGGGAAGGTGCCGATGCGAGGTTGCGGCTGCTCGAGCAGCTGGTGGGATTCAGCCAGCATGTTCCCAGGTCCCAGCATGGGCAGAGCTGGCCGGTCCCTCCAGCTGGGAGCGGAGCCAGGGATGGAGGACAAGGTGTGGGAAACGTGGAACCAGCATCAGGAGAATGGTCGCAGGGAGATGGAAGCAAGTGAGGAGGGCTGCCTCCCCTCCACATCCCGAGGAACCCAGGGCCATCTCCAGCTCACAGGAGGGCTGTCACCACCCATGCACCTGCCATGCCCTGCAGAGCTGCTTGGTCTGCCCCATCACGTGGGCAGGAACATCCCATGCTCATCCCAAGTGGTTGTGGCTGCACCAGGCAAGGAAAACCCCAAGAGCGGTGCAGTGGGCAGCTCGGAGCCTGAGGGTGCCAACCAGCCTGGGGTCCCTGGTCCCCTCTGGCTCCTCTTACCTGCCCTTAAAGCTGTGCTGGAGGAGCAGAGCATCCTGCACACCATGAAATGCTGCTCCCACTTGCCTTCCTGCCCCTCACCAGCATTTCTGCCAGGTGGATGGGATGCATGGGGTGGCTGAGGATGCTCCTATCCCTACAGGGTGTTACCAGGGACTGGACTGCCCCAGGGGAGCAGTGGCTGGGATTTGAGCTCAGGGAGCCTCTGGCTTCACCATGCTCCCCTCGGAGGTTTGTTAATCAAGCAGCCCTGTGCTGGGCAGCCGGTCCACAGCAGCTGCTGCAGTGCTGAGCTCACGCTCCCGGCAGCCGCTGCCGAAGCCCAAAGTCAGCAGAAAGTCTTCCTAGGCAGGGGCAGCTCCCTGAAGGAGGATGGGGAGGAAGATGCTGGAGGGTCCTGGCTCCAGCTTCGAGAGGTTCCCTGGCCAGGTGTGGTGCTCTCAGGCCAGCCCAGCCAGCAGGGACTGAAGAGGGTGAGCACTTCTTGTAGGAGAACCAGGCTGGAAGTGTCCTGGGGCAGCTCTCAGCAGGCTCCAGACCCCTCCTCCATGCTGGCTACATGACTGCTGCTGCTCCAGCCCATAGCACCTGTGTCTGGCTCGCTGCGGAGCCATGGTACCTCTGATTTTGGGATACTGCTTCCTATCGTTGCTGTCTGGGATGGCAGAGAGAAGCGGGTGCAAATGCTGCCTGGGGAGCGGTTCCCTCCCACCCAGCTGTGCAGAAGGGAAGGTCTCAGGAGTGACTGTGCAGGCTTTCAGCATTGCTGCCTCTCTGTGCCAACACAGCCACCACGGCCCAGCTCCACAGCAGCACCAGCGGGTCTACAAACCACAGCATGTTTTATTCTGACACCTTTCTCTCTGCCTCCCACCTTCTGACCCTTTAGATTACACTCAGACCATGTTTTCCAGCCCTTTTTTCCCCTGCAGATGTTGTGGAAGAAACAGAAAGCAAGCATGACTGAATCCCTCCCCTCCAGGAGCAGGGACTGCAGGAAGGACCAGCCCTGAAGGACCTCTCTTCCCCCCCAAGCAACAACTCCCACTCTCCTGGCTGCTCCCGACTGTGCAGCTCCACCATTGCCCCAAACCTGCACTGCCGGGTTCCCGTGGGATCCCCGCATCCCGCAGTGGCTCTGCCGGAGCAGCTCCTGCTGGGCGGGATGCTACCGATGAGCAAAGTCTCCTCCGGATTTGGCCCAGGGCGGGGGCCCTGCTCTGGTGGCAGCCCTGGAGGGGTGCGCGGGGAGGGCTGCCCGCGGGCAGGGCACTGCAGCCCCCCCGCCCAGCTGTGCGGGATGCGTTTCCAAGGCAACCGGCAGGCTGCTGCGCAGGGATGCGCTCGGCAGGCTGGGGATGCTCCGGAGCTGGGCATGGTGGCAGCTGGTCAGGGCTGGAGTCCCCACGTCTCAGGCTCTGGGCACGTCCCAGCACGGCCAGGTCCCCACGTGCTCTGGGGCTCTGGTCCCTGAGCCACCTCTCCAGCGGTCTGCAGCGTGGTGCTGCTCCTTCTCCATCCCTGGCTCCTTCTCCCACTCCCGGCCGCCAGACAAGGTGGTCAGACTGCATCCACACACCCGCTGCAGGGACAACCGTGGCCCCGAGGGAGCGATGGTGCGACAAGGATGATGAAACTCACACGCTTCTCCAAGGCATGCACCTCTGGGTGGGACGCACACAGACCCTATTACAGACCAGGACAGGTGGCCACGGCCCCAGGACTCACCTCCAGGACCCTGCCGCTGATGTACCGGTCACAGGTCTCGCACTTGATGCCGAACTGGGCATGGTAGTCGGTCTCACAGTACGGGACACCATCCCTTCAGGAAAGGGAGGAGATGGGGGTGAGGCAGATGAGCCGGGCTGGGCACCCTCTGCAGCATTACCAAAACGCCCCGCACCCGACAGCACCTCTGAGAGCCACCTGCCCGTGGGCACTTGCTCGCTGGCTGCCCAGGGATCCTGTTCTTGGCTGGAGAAGGCACCTCGGGCATCAGCCCTCGGCTTCTCCGCTCACCTCCGCACCCCTGCCGGCCAGCTGCCCGCCTGGCTTTGCCTTGCTGCCTTTCCCCAGCTCCCGCTCCCTGTGCGCTCAGTGCCTCTCCTGGAGAGCAGCTCGGACACCAAACTGACCCCTTCCCAGGTCAGGAGCCCACTTCCCCGGCGCTGCAGCCCCAGTGGCAGGGGACGGCCCCACCAAGGCCACTGGCACTCACTTGCTGATGTACTCTCCGGTGAGGATGATCCCACACGTTTGGCACTTGAAGCAGCTGACGTGCCACTGCTTNGCGAAAAGAAGGGGGAATGCATGGAACCACTGCTGCCCCTCGGGGACCATTTCTTTACCACTGATGGGAAGATGCCACCCACTCCTGCCTGTTCCCAGAGGGAGCCAGGAGGAAAGCCCTCTGCTGGGGCTGGGACCACCGCGGCACAGAGTTGGGGCTCCCCGCCGGGGCTGCGCTGCCCGGTCCCCGGGGGGCTCCCTGTGGGGCAGGGGCAGCGGGAAGCATCCGGCCGCGAGCAGAGCAGAGGAAGGGCTGTGCTCTCCGGCAGCCGCGTCCGGCCCCACCGCGGTATTTACGAGACTCCCTTCCTTCCCCGCTTCCCCTGGCCTGCCAAGGCTGGGAGCAGGAAGCACATGGGCCTCGGACCCCTGACCTTGGCTCCTCATCCTCTTCTTCCCCGGTGCAGCAGGTTCGATGGCCGGATGCGGTTTCTCCTTAACCCCCTCCCTGCCGCCCTCCTCCCTCCTGCGGCACTCCAGAGGTGCAGCAGCACTGTGCAAGCAGCCTGAGCAGGCAGGGTTTTCCACTCGGCCCAGCCTCCAGCAGCTCTGCACCACTGGGCAAAGCTGGGGGGATTTTTGACCCCCCCAAGGCTCTGCCGAAAAGCAGGTGGGCCAGTTCAGCTGAGTCAGGATCCATTCCCTCTCTCATGCGAGTGCTGCTCGCCTGTTTTTTTGAGCTGCTCCCAGTGCTGGGGCTGCAGGGAGAGGCACAGCATCCTTCTTCCAGGGCCGTCCTCCCCACAGCGCGCACCAGCATGGGCTCCAGCAGCCTCAAGGGACAGCCCAGAGGCGTGCCTCCCCTGCCACTCCTTCTGGGTGGCAGTGCCAGGGCCACCTGGGCCGCAAGGGGCACGCGCGGGAGAAAGGGTGCCAGGAAGGCGCTGTGCATCTGGCTGCTGCCTGCAGCTGCCTATGAATAAAACATGGTGCCCTCGGGTAACCTCGCTCTGCAGACCGGGGAGGAGCGCTGGCTGCAAGGGGATGGGAAGGGAGGAAGCCGGCGTTAGGCAGAGCCCGTGGCTGCCCTTCCCCTTCCCACCGCCCCGGCCCTGCTAAGGGAGGCAGCAGGGTGCCGCGGGCCAGCCGCAGCCTGCCCCGAGCAGCTCACCCGCATGGCTCAGGGTGGTGGAGGAAGACGGGGAAGCACTGTCCCCTGGCTGGGGCTCACACAGCCAGCCACATCCCTGAACTCAGGCAAGGTCATGGTGAGATCCGGCCAAACCCACCCAAAACAGCCTTTCTGTTGCTCTCGCTCAGCTTTAGGTTGCGATCATCAGCACAAAGGAATGAGCACGAGAAGCCTTTCACAGTTGGTGGAGGCAGCGAGCAACGCCAGCCCTTGGGAAGCGTGGCAAGCCACTTGCACAGGGTGGCAGCACCCGCCCAGGTCACAAACAGGCCAAGGGAGGTTCCGAAACCAGCGTGACCTGCAGCCCTGGGTGGAGACGAGGACTGCCCTGTTCCTCCTCCAAAACCTCCGCGAGCACTCGTGCAGCGCTGCACACAGCCCCGACGCCCTTCCCATCACTTCCCCAAGCACCAGCACAGGCATCTGTGCCCGGCAGCAAAAGGCACAGCTGTAAGCCTGCTAGGGGACCCAGGGGACGGGCTCAGAAAAAGGGTTTCAGGGAGAGCATGAGCAGCCCTGCTAGCCCCAGGGAGCAGGGCCTGCAGAAGCTCCCGTGGTCTCTCTCCTCGCAGGCATCGCATAACACCACAGCGGCCAACTTACGGCTGGGTCCATGAATCTTGATGGGTTTGGTGCTGATGAGCGAATGGGAGCAGTTCTGGCAGACACAGTCCTTCCCGCTGAACGTGACCTTGTCTCCGATGGGGAACGGCTTCCTGTGGCCAAGGAGAAGGTGGGGACACGTGAGCCGGTGGGACATTGCAGGCGAGGGGCGGCAGCGAGTGTGCAGGGGCAGGAGCGAGCTGGGCATGAAGGCAGCTCTCCAGCCTGCCGCAGGAGGGCTTGCACCACCTCGTTGCCTCCCAGGGATCTCCACCAAGCAAGCAAGGTGCCCGCCGTGGTGCTGAGCGCTGGAGCGGGGAACGAGGGGCGGGGGCTAACCATCGCCCCCCTGCTCAGCGCACAGCCAGGGCAGCCCCACGCGCCCCTCTCCACCCCCTCGGTCCCAGCAGCAGCTCACCTGCAGGTGCTGCAGACGAAGCACTTGGGGTGGTAGGTCCTCCCCAGCGCCGAGATGACCTCTCCGGTGATGAAGTCCCCACAGCTGTCGCAGCGGGTGCCGTAGAGCTGCTGGTAGTCGTGGGTGCAGATGTACTCCTGGTTCTTAAAGAAGAAGCCCGACTGGGCCAGGTCGCAGCCGCACACTGCAGGGGGAGGACGGGCACCCGTCAGGGGGGCAGCGGGCAGCTGCACACCCACAGGCTCAGCCCTGGCACCCGGTTGGGATTTCCCAGCCCCACCGGGCAGGTCGAGGTGAATCCTTCCCCCGCTGCCTCCCCAGCAGCGCTCTCGGGGCATCCCAAAGAAGCAGGTGTCTGCAGGCATCTGAGGGTTTCCTTTCCCACCAGGCCCGCCGGGACCTTCCCCCAGCACCACAAGATGTCAGTGTTGGGCTGCGGCAGGGTGCAGGATGGGGCCGCCTGGGCACTCCCCGAGGGAACCCCACCATGGGGAGGGCAGCTGCTGGAGCCCCCCGGGGCCCGCCCGCCCAAACAGCCTGGGAGGGCTTACGGCATCCCCCCCTGGACCCCCGGCACCAGCCTCTGGATGCGTTTCACAACAGCCACAGGGTGGTAGCTGGTGGTGGCAAACTGCCGCCGCTGCCTGGCCTGGATGCAACGCCACGTCCTAATGGGAACAGGTCCTGGGACGTGCTGGGCACAGGTGCTCTCCCTGACGGTTTTTCCGTAGGTGTCCAGCCCACCCATGCTTCCTTCCCTGCAGTGGGAGCCGTGGGTGGTGTACAGCCCAGGGTAATGCAAGGAGCCACGGCAAGCCCTGGTCCTTAGTGCCATTTCCCCTCCTACATCTTCTCCATCTACAGGGAGACCTCAAGAGCATCAGACCCTGGAAGGCACCTCACGAACAGCACAGAGACCGGCTCCTGGGGCCTGTGCATGATGCCATCACCTGTCCTGCAAGATGATGGGGTGGAGCAGGGGGACCACAGAGCAACTGAGCACCCGCTGGCACAGCCCAGCTCTCTGCTTTACCCCTCACCTCCCAGACCCCCAAACTCCCCTCAGTCCTGTCCTGCACTCCTGGGCCAGCCCAAACAGTGGCTACCGTCCCCAAGGTGCTCTGCACACTGAAGCTGGACATGGTGGCACTGGGGTGAGCAGGTCCCAGGGCAGGGATGTGGCTCTGCTCCCTTCCCTCCCTCAGAGCATCCCCTGGCACTGCCGCACCCCTCCCTGGAGCCGCAGGCAGGCACCGGGGTACAGGACAGGCAGGGGGGCCACCAGCTCTGGGATGGCATCGGGAAGCAGAAGCAAGAAAACCCAAGGCAGGATTAGGCCCTGTTTGCATTCCCATGGGCTGCCCTGGCTGTGCCAGGCTCCGGGGGAGACGGTGGGGACAGGCCTCAGGGCTGGCACGGGAGCTGGCAGCAGCGAGCCCGAGGTGGCAGGGGTAAGAGCTGAGAGGGAAGGTGAGACAGGAGGATTTCCTCTCATTATTTATTCCCTTTCACTTGGAAAGCAGGCAGCAAGCTCTGCCAAGCTCTTCAGCAGGCTCCGTCCCTTTTGAAGCCAGCGGCTGTCTGAGCGCTTTGTCTGGGGGAGCAGCTTTCTGCTCACAGACACCAGAGCTGGGAAGGGCTGGGGGGGGAACATGGCACAGCCCCCTGCACCTGCAGGTCAGCCCCTAGGGAGATCCGGGGTTGCCCACGCCATGGTGGGGACGGGGACATACCCATGGTGGTGACAGCCCCAGGGGACAGTCCCCTCCTGCTGAACCCTCTCTGCCTGGCAGGGAGCAGAGAAGCGGTGGCCAAGGGGACAGGATTTGTGCCTTGCTTAGCACAAGGTGCTGGGAGCTCAGAAGACCAGAGACCTTTAAAAACCCTGGTAATGAGATGCTTTACAATGCACAGAACCAGCCGCCGGCCTGGCGGAGAGCGGCTGCATTAATAAATGCGCTAAGGAGCCCTGAAGCATCAGTTCTGGGCCGGTAGCTTTTACAGCTCCTCTTGCACCCAGCCGCAGGGAACAAGCAACCTCTCCCCGCTATTTCCACCAGCCCCGGGGGCTGTCGAGCCCCAGCTGCAGCACACAGCATCCCACGGCACCTCGAGCACATTGGTGCCCGTGTGCAGGTGGCAGCCATGAGTCAGCCACCCCCAGCCCAGCACGAGCCACCCCGGGTACCTCCCCTGGTTCGCCTCGGCTCAGCCAGGCTGGTGGCACCCCCTCCTCTCCCCCACCTGGAGAACAGGCGGCTCAAGGACACAGCAGCCCCCCCAAGGTGTGCTTGGGGCTGGTGGCACGCAGGCAGCTCACGGGGAGTGACAGCGGCCAGGTCTCGGCCAGCCCTGTACGCAGCCTGGTGGCTTTGGCATCATACAGGTACATGGCCAGCCCCGTGCCAGCGTGCCCTGCCTGCACCGCACCGACGCCCGCCCCGTCCTACCTTGGCAGGTGAAGCAGCGGATGTGGAAGTGGTTGTTCTGGACGCGCACCACCTCGCCCTTGCAGGTGTCCCCGCAGCGGTAGCACTGGATGACGGTGGAGCTGCTCCCGGGGGTGTAGGGGTTTTGTTGGTAGGGAACTGCTGGCAGAAAGGAGGGAGGCAAAAGCGAGAGGGAAAGGGGCCGTCAGCATTCAGGACACAGCCTGGCCGGGCATCATGGCACCGACAGCCCCCCTGCAGCAGCCAGGCACTGGGTACCGCTGAGGGCAAAGGACAGCCAAAACCACGCCGGTCCCTGGTGACTCTGACCTGGGCGCACATCCCCATCTGGGTTTGGGATTCCCCACAGAAACGCAGCTGCCCACATCTGGCTCACAGGTCTGCAGCCCCAGGTGCTGTTTCTCACCAGTTCCCTTTCAGGAAGCACAGGCAGAAGGGGCCCAAGTCCTCTCTCTGGGTGCTCCAAGAGGCTCCCTCTCAGCCGTGCCCAGCTCCCCAGATGCTCCCCTATCTGCAAAGCAGGTGCAGAAGGACAAAGCAGGGACCACCACGGGCAGCCCTGCTCAGCTCTCAGTCACTCCTGGCTTGTTGCTGACCCGCTCGTTTGGCAGCGGCACAGGAAGGAACTGTTAGTTTTTGGAGCTTCCACTTGTTTGGTTAGGAACTGGCCGAAGAAGTCATTTTTCAAGGGGCCGTCAAGGATCACAGAAGCTGAGCGCCTTGGCCCAGGCGGGTCTCACCTCCTCGGCCAGCGGCAGCACCCCAGCCCTGCTGCTCCTTCCGGAGCGGCACCGCGGCGCGTGGGCTGGAGGCGAGGCCAAGGCACGCTCCATGCTCAGCAGGACAGGCACCCAGGGAAACCAGAGCTCCAGGCAAGAGCCGTCGCGGTGCTCACCCCGCTCCTCAACCCTCCTCCGGCAGCTCTGCAGACCGCTGCGAGGGCTGGTGCGCTGCAGCCTCACCCCTGCTCCAGGGGAGGAACCATACGGAGCAGAGGGTCTTTCTGCTGCCTCAGCACAGCCCCCGGGCATGCACACAGCAAATGCTGTAAAAAAGAGCTCCTGCCTTTCCTGCTCCACCTGCAAGTGCACGGGCTGCTCGCAGGAGCTCCGGGCTGTCCATCACCTTGCTAATTGTGGCAGGCACAGACCAAGCAGCAAAGTCTTGTTCGCTGCAAGATTTCAGAGGTGGACTTGTAATTTGGGCAACCCAGCCATTAAAGGGCAGGGATTTCAAAGGACTGGAGACTTTCTGACCCAGTGCTGAACTGCGTTCCCAGGAACAGGAGAAGCGGCCGACTGAAACCCGGTACGCCAGCACCCTGCGGAGCAGGGAGGACGGGGCACGGGACAGAAGAGCTCACTCATCGGAGAGGCTCCTCATTCACTGAGGGGCAGATCGTGTGACAGGGAACAGAAACAGCCCATTATTGGCTTAAAAAGCAAAGAAAGAAAAGTCAAAGTGAGATCAGAGACCGTCTCACAGTAAAACTCCATCTCACAGGTCAAGCACCCATGGACAGGCTCTACAGACGTGCAGGGCTGCTTGCCGCTACTGCCCCTGGGGACAGCAATTTGACAACACGCTGACCCCCTGACTGCTGCTCTGTCCCCTGGAGCTATGAAGGGACAAGGACTGGAGGCTGCTGCTTCTCTGCTGCCTCGTGAAGCCAGACCTGAGGGCTGCAAGGGAAGCCGAGATGCTCTTCTATGAGAACCCGCAGCCCTTCTGCAAAGCTCAGGCTCCAGCCATAGCATGAGCAGGGATTTCAAATCACCTTGAGGGCCCCAATACAATGGAGACCATCCATGAAAGCAGCAGAGTGCCCCCACCCATGCTCCTGCAGGGCAGTAAAAGCCCTAGGGAGAGGGGCTCCAGGACCTCCTGCGGCTGTTGTGAGCCCACGACCACTGCAGCAGCCAGGGGAACCCTGGGCTGATCCCAACAGGACCACCCGAGGCTGGGCCTCCTGCAATAAATGGGCATCTCTGGAGGCGTCTCCAGCAGAGCAAGGGTTACAGCACTGAAAGTTTTCATCCCACACACCCCATGCTCACACCCTCGCAGAGAACGAAGCAGGAGCCAAGCCCTGGGACACGGCCATGGCAATCCACAAAGCTCAGCCAGAAAAGCAGGAGGGGTGGGGGGTGAAGGGCTGCAAATTAAATCAACACTTAAGTAAACATTAATAATGCGAAAAAGGAGGAAATCAGTGTCAGAAGACACAGGCATCACTTATTGGGGGCTTCTGGTCTCCAGGGGAAACTTCTCTGCACCCACAGAAGCACACGGCCGAGCCCCTGCGCTGGCAGGTCTGCTGGGAGACAAGGAGAAAGAGCCGAGGACGAAGAGGTGCCCGTGGCTGTGTCACAGCGCTGGCAGAGATGACGCCGATCGAGTGGCTCCTATTGGCGCCCATGGAGATGGGTCAGGACCTGGCTTAGGGCACCGCCGCCGTCCCGCCTGCTGGCTTTGTTCAGCGCTAAGCCCAAAGCTCCCCGATTTGCGATTAACCCCAGGCCCGTGCTGGAATTTTTCGCCGGGAACATTAATGCATTGTTTTGCTGGGGCTCCGCTTGTTTTTGAGCAGCCAGCTGCCCGCCTCGTGGCCCCGCGCAGGAAGTATTACACATCACAACATCCCTGCACAGGGGGACAGCTGAGCAGGGCAAAGCTCATTACACCAAAATAATCCAGTAATAATGTAAGTAGCATTAGTGGCCTCGCAGGCTGAGATGCAGCAGTCGGGTGAAGGGGTAGGAGCTGCCCAAGGAATGCCTTAATCTCACCCCAGCTCGCTCCTGCTTTTGCTTGTCCAGCAGGACATTAATCTGGCTTCACTTGGTGATTAACGCATCTGTGCTCCCCGATGGGGTGCAGCTGGCTGCCCAGGGCCGCATCCCTCCGGGGCTGCCTCCACGTTCCCCCAGCACTCGCCCGGCAGAGCCCCAGGAGCGGCCGGGCAGCGAGCTGCCGCACGGGGCCACGTGGGCACGCAGATCTCCCGCTGATCCAGATTAAGGTGGCACCTCCGGTCAGGGATCGGTGCCCCGCGCTGCCCCAGGGGCAGGCAGCGGCAGCCGTACACAAGCCAGGGAGCTCACAACCCGGGTGGGGGGAGAGACAGTGCCCCCAAACAGCACCCAAAACCCTGCAGAGGAGCTTTGCCCCCAGGGAGGGCACAGGGAGCGGGGCTGCCACCAGCCCAGGAGACGCTCCAAGCCATGGGCAACACACAGGTCCCTGCCCCGTGACACCAGGCAGCCCCCACAGGTCCCTGCCCCGTGACACCAGGCAGCCCCCTCCTTCCCACCCGGAGCACCCACCTTCTGCTGCAGAGGGTTCAACAGCCTGGTTCACCTTGCCAACCCCTTCCTGCACAGCATCTCGGTCCAGTTCCAACTGGCAGCAGGGCGGGGGGCACTGACCCCCTGCATCACCTCTGAAACTCTTTGAACCCTTGTGCAGTGGGATGGAGATAGCCCCCATCTAGCCTGGAGGGACGGGGGTTCAACTCCAATACAAGTAACAGGGCACAGCCCCCCTGGGGAAGGTCTCATGGCTAAAAGGGTGACACAAAGCAAGCACCACTGGCTGCTGGGGGGCTGCCTACACCAGACAGCCCCCACATACCCCACCTGCAGCAAACCCCTACCCAACTTCCACAAACTGCAGAGACCAGCACACCAAGGGGCATTTATAAAGACCCCTCATCCCTTAGACCAGGTCCTGCTGGCTCTCCACCTCTCTCCCTCTCCCTGCCCGTTAGCCCTCCGGGAAGGCCAATTAGGCAGAAACTGCTGCAGGTGGGTTTTGCATCATTAGCAACAGGTAATCGGAGGCTCCCACCCATCTTGGAGAGTCTGCCCTGATGCTGTGTTTGCTATCAGCATGTTTATGAGACAGCATCTCCACAGGGGGATGGGGAGGCCTGATTTAATTAATTACCAGTAATTAATATTTGCACAATGCTCGGACTATGGAAAAGCAAAGCATTCACCCTTTAATTAATAACTGGAGGCTGAAAGCTGAGGTGGGTGGGTGATGCCGGGGCTGAGCACTGGCAGGAGCGGTTTGCAAATGGGGGGACAGGGTGGCACAGGGGGGTGCCCAGCGACTGGAGCTGGAGACCCCGCACCCCCGTCTCCCCCGATGCCAGCGCAGGGAGGTGACGGCGAGGCCAGGGCCGGGAGCGCGGCGGGGGCCGGAGTGGCTCAGGAAGAGGAAGCCCGGCCCCGGCAGCGCACCGGGCCGGAGGCGTCGAGGCCGAGGGGTGGCAATGACTGGCCGGAAAGGAATTCTGCTGGAAGGACTGGATGCTGAGGGAGAGGCCGGGGGGAGCAACGGGACACGCTGTGCCGGCTGGGGCAGAGGGCGAGGGGCATGAAGGAGACCCTGCCGAGGGGTGGGGAGGGAGAGGCAGCACCTCAGGGACAGGGGCCTGCGCCCCAAATCCTCTCACTTCGCCCCCGCAGGCAAACCAGGAGAGCGGCGTGCGGGCGGTGCGAGCCCCGCAGGAGGCAAGGGGCAGGATTTCCCCTCCGTGCAGGAGCCCCGCTGCGCCCCGAGGGCGGTGGGGAGGAAGGGCGGGAGCCCCAGAGCCGCAGGACGTGGGTTTCTCATCAGCGGCCGAGGGCTCGTCCCGCAGCGGCCAAAGGCAGGAGGAGCTTGGCCGTGGCCGTGCAAGTGCTGTGGGGAGGAAGGGATAGGCAAGCTGGGAGCCAGACGGGGCCGGTGCTGTGGGGAGAGCCGCTGCTGGCTGTGCCGCTGGGATGCCTCCGACCCCGGCACGCAGGAACCAGCCAGCTCCGGGCCCTGCAGCCGCTCTCATGCCCCATCGCTGCCCAGGAGCCAGCAGTGGGGAGAGGCACCGGGGCTGCCCCCAGCAGACAGCCCATTAAGAGGCAGCGGCTCCGGCTGCCCCGTGTTTTGCTGCCTCTTCCAATACTTGCACTGCGTTAATTGCTGTCCCTGCATGTGGAGCTGCAGGAGCAGGCTGCAATGGCACCGGAGGGCTGGGAGCATGCCTGCACCAAGGTATCTCCAAAAGGCCATAAAACAGCCGCTTTAGGGAGTGCGGACCACGGTGCAGGCAGGATGGGGAACCCCAGCGGGGCCGCGCAGCCTGCAGGTGCAGCCATCTGCGGCTTACAGCAACCAGCCCTCCGGTGTGCCACCGCTCCTAATCTAGCCCTAGGCTTCCCTAATCAGATCACGACCAATTATTGCTTCCACCTGCCTCACGCTGTCCCCTGTCCCCCTGCCGCTGTCACTCCCGCCCTGAGTCACCTCCTTCGGTGTGACACGGGACATAAACAAGATATGAGTGCCAAGGACGGCAGAGTGGCAAGGGACAGTGTGGGCGAGGGCAGGCGGCTGCCGGCAGCAGGACGGGGCTGCTGCCCCCCTTGGCATCAGGAACAGATGGGGGCCGGGGGGCTGGCACAGCGCAGACAGCCGGCAGCACTTCGCTTTGTGCCGTGTAGTCAACGGTGCCCCAAAAGAGGGGCCAAGCTCCTGCCCTGCTCCCCAGGCTCCCAGCGCCGCACTGGGAGCACCGCAGCCCGTGCCGGGGGGGTTCCCCAGGGCCAAGGTCGGGCTGCAGCGGGGAGGAGGTGGCATGCTGTCACCGCCACGTGGGCTCGGGTGGGGGCAGCCACCGGGGCTGGGGGGTGACATAGGAACGCGCCCGAACGGTGCCAAGGCCTCGTGCTAGCAGCAAGGGCACGGCAGGTCCACGTGTCGGGGAGGGAGCCGGCCTGGGGGGAAACATCGGTACTGCTCCGAAAAGAGAGGAGGGAGGTCAAGCACTGTTGGAGGAGACGAAGGAGAAAGGGAAAGAGGGAAGCAGAAAGGAGAAAATGAAAGAGGATAGAAGGAAACAGGAAAAAAAAAAAGATGGAGTGATGAACAGAGAGGGCCCTGCCTGCGCAGCAGAGTTCATTCCTGGCTGCGTTCATGGAAATTATTCTCTAAACGCGAGCGCTGAGGAAGCCGGCGATTGTCCCCTGCGCTGACCCGGCTGCCGGCAGCTGCCCCTGCCTGCAGGATGTTTACTTCCCCCGGGCAGGGCCGGGGAAGCCCAGAGACCCCGCTGGGGCTGGGGCTACGCGGGGTTCACCTCCTTACATGGGGTTCACCTCCTCGCTGCGGGGCAGCCACCTGCCCCCCGGCACCGCCAGCGCCCAGCCCCGCGCCCACGAGGGACGTGGGCTGTGTTGGGTGAGGGGCCCGGGTGTCCGTGGGTTGCTGGAAGCACCCACTGCCGGGATCGGCTGATTTTTTTTCCAGATTCTCAAGAACCAGAGGAAGAAGTTGCTCTTCTAGTTCCTGCAGCTGCTGGGAAGCTTGAAGACCTCGGTGCGGAGCAGCACGACAAAAGAAAGCCTTGTGAAGTGCTCGGGGGCTTCCTGAGCCTGACAGCTCTTCCCTGACTTGCTCCGAGCTGCGGAGTGGCCAAGCACGGTGTCCCTACACCCCCCGAGTGACCCAGGGAGCGTGGCTCAGCCCTAGGACCACAGGGAACAAGCCTGTGCTGGCGGCATAGCGCTGTCACTGCAGGGTCACCGTGACACTGTCACACCCAGAGCACCACTGACGCAAAAGTCACTGGCCAGGAAAAGAGGTCCTTTTGCCGCTCACGAGGCAGTGGGAGGAGGCCGAGCACAACGCCTGCCACGGGCTGAGCAGCCCCCAGCCCCTGCTCCGCGCCGTCCCTGCCGCCGGGCTGTGCCCCTCCAGCCAGCCGTGCCGGGACCCGTGCCGGCGCACGGCTTGCACGGGGGTGCGTGCCCGCCACGCTGGCTGCCTTTCTCCCATCCCCACCAACCGCTGCCAGGGTCTTTTCTTCCTAGATAATGCTTGTACAGCTTGTCATGGCAACAAGATCTCCTTGAACTGCAATTGCAGCCGGGACGCTGGTGCTAGCACGTTTGCTCGCCCGCAGACACCGCGGCAGCCGCTTCCAGCAGAGCCCCCGGCTCCACGAGTGGCCCGTACCCCCACGCTGGGTGCGAGCGGGACCCCGCAGGATGGGAGCAGCCACCACCGCATCCCCTGGCCTGGGCACAGCGCTCGGGGCCAAAATCCTCCTTGCTGCTGCCTGCCCGTGCTCCCTGCACGGTGCTTGCTGCAGGAGCTGCTCTCCACCAGCAACATCGTCCTTCTCATCCTAATGCGCGGCATCACGCCCGGAGCGCCTGTCCCGCGGGGCCCAGTGAGCACGGCGTGCCGCGGATCAGCACGCGGGGCAGAGATGAGAAATTCATCTCCACCGGCTCGCAGGAAAGAGATCCCCCAGCACCTGGCACGCAATATCCGCGTGCAGGCTGGCCGCACCGCAGCTGCCTGCGCACCTCGCGTGGCGTGCCCGCTCTCTCTGGCAGGCACAATATTTCCGACGGGCACGGCTCTGGATACGTAGTACTCAACGGGGAATCACAGGGTCTAGGAACGGCAATAAATCTCCAAAAGGCACAGCTTGAATTTCACAGTAACTATTTAATTCCCCTCCCTATTATCCCTGAGAATATTTTAGCAGTTCTTGGTGGCTTGGGGAGAGGAAGAGAGCGGATAGATTGCATTTTAATTAATAATGGCTGAAATGCTTGGCTGCCCAGGGCAGGAGCCATGGCGAGCCCGCAGCAGGGAGTTATGCCGAACGGGAGGGGACAGCCTGGTGGTCCCTGGGTGGCAGCAGGGTGGCACGGGGCCCTGGCTGATGAAGCGCTCCCAAAACAGCCCCGTGGGGAGGGAGCTGCCCTGACTGGGAAGCTGGGGAGCAGCCACCATGGCTGCAGCACCAGGATCTGGCCCAGGCCAGCGAGGACCACAGCAGCGTGTGGGAAGGCAAGAAGCATCCCCCAGGATGCGGCCATCCACCGCAACCCAGACCCAGTGCAGCGGCACGAAGCCCCCACCAGCAAGGCAGGACTGGCAGCACCATGTTGCAGGACGCTTCCCTGAGCACACAGGATATGTCCCCATCTCCTCACGGCTACGATGCAACTCATCCTGTTGCTCTGTGAGGCGTGGCCGGGCAGGGGAAGTGCTCCGGCTGGCACAGGCACCGGGTGCGGGGTAAATCCCTCCCTGCGGACAAGCGGGTGGTGGGGACCAGCTCAGAGCTGCTCTGGCCCCTGCTCCCAGCTCCCAACAGCCACCCGAGGTCCCTGCACAGGGCATGTTCACCCCGAGCTGGGGTGCCGGAGGCTGGTCGCATGCACTCTGAAGCAGCCGCCTGGTCTGGCCTGTTCCAGGAAAAGACCTGGCAAGCAAAAGCCTTCAGGGTGAACCGGAAGAAATCAGAGAACGTTAGGCCAAGCCTCAGGCACGATGTGTGTGTTCAGCACACCAGAAGGAAACTGCAGGAGCTGGTGGGAGGAAAAATGGGAGGGCAGGGCAAGCCTGCAAAGGGAGAGATGCGCTGGGGGCCTTATCCTAGCGCAGCGGCAGCCTGAGCAAAGCACCTCTTCCCAGCACCTGTGAGCAGCGTCCTCTAGAGAAGGGTCATTTAAACACAACAGCCTTTATAGGCTGTGCAAGGCTGAGCAGGGCTTGATTCAGATACCCTGTAGCACCCTGCAGCTCCCAGTGCCAGGAGCCCAAGAGTCACCAGGAGTCTGAACAGACACTGCCACCGAGCTGGTCCCTGCAGCGGGGACTAACTGCGTGCACCAGGCAGCCAGCTCGCCCCGAGCATGGCGGGGTCTGCGAGGTGCGCCTGGCACGTCCCATCCGCCCGCAGAAGCGTTTCACCTGGAGAGGTGACGAAAGCAAGGCTGGGCTGGAGGGCGAGACTCCCCGGGGGCCCAGCAATGCCCGCGCTCGCCCTCACCCGCCTCCCACGCCGGGCTGCTGCAGGGAGCCGGGACGGGTCGAGGCAGCTCCCCGCTGCTGGCAGCCGGGGAGGACACGGCGGCGGCACGCCGGGCTGCACGGCGCGAGCTGTGCGGGCAGCTATTGCTTTGCTTCGCTTACAAGGGAAAGGGAACGGGGGCGAGGCACGGGCGTGCAAGGGGGAGGAGGAGGACGCGGCACGCAGGCGTCCCCAGGGCCGAATCCAGAGCACACGCACTGCCCGGAGCTCTGCTCGCCCAAGCGGGAGGTGACGGCGGAGCCCCAGCACCACAGGGGACGCAGGCGCTCGGATGCCCCGAGCAGATGCCACCGGCATGCACGCACGTCAGCTCTTAACCCGCGAGGCTGTGAAAATGCCAGATCCCAGCCCAGAAAGCCAGAACAGGTTTCTCTTGAGGGATTACCTCTCGAATCAGAGGGGTCAGCCGCACTTTAGGAGGTCTGATGGAGCAAAAACCGGCGGTACGCAGATGGGCAGGAGCCAGCTGGGAGCTGCCAAGAGCCCCCAGCCTCCAGCCCTCCCCCAGGTCCAGAGACCTCACGGTGCCCACCGGAGGCCGCAGCCCTCACCCCACTGCTGCTTTCCAGCCCCGGCTGGCAGCCGGAGGCGCTCGCTGGCCGCCGCTCCCACCGGCTCCCCGGCAGATGTGCAGCACTCCCTGAGATCAGCGTTTTGGGCTGCGGAAAGGTTTATTCGAGGCGGGCGAGGAGGGATCCCTGCTGAGAGGCTGAAGATGGAATTTCATCCTTACATCTGGTTCAGCTTAAAAATCTTGCCCAGGCTGCTATAGATACAAATAAATAGTGTATGAGTGTGGGGGTGTGAGGCAGAGGAGTGCGTCCTGCACACTGGTACATCACATATCCATGGTGTGCTGGGCTTGAGCTCGGCCTGATCCCCAAATTGAGGTGAGGACTACCCCGGGATGGAGATCTGGGTGAACACAGACCCACTCGAGTGGTCACGGAGACACGAGGATGGTCTCAGTGGCCCTCTGCAGATCCTAGGTGCAGGAGAGCACCTGGGCCACGTTCTCTGGAGGACACAACGTGCAGCCAAGTATTTGGTAGCACCCCCCCTCTACCCTGCCACCCCCGCGCCATGCGTGCCCCGCGCCCCACAGGGTGATGCACAGCCCCAGCCCCAAATCTCCGCTGCGACGGGATGCTGCAGAGCAAGAGCAAATGCAGAGGTACCCATGAAGCGGCATCGCTGCAGGCTAGGAACCAGCAAGGAGGCTGATCCTGATTCTCACGAGTCCAGCTGGATCCATGGGGTTTCTGCCCCATGTCCATTCCTCCAGCATGGCCAACTTGCGACATCCCCCCCATCGGGGCCACCCCCACCATGAGAGGAGCTTTGGGCACCCAACAGCCACGTGGGTCCCACCAGCCTCCTCCCCACCGCTGCCCTTGGCCACCCAGTCCCTCTCCTGCCTGCCCGGGGTGACAGTGGCCAAGGATGGGGACCAGCAGGGTGGCCCAGGAGGGAACCAGCCCACTGGCAGCCAGGCGTTGGCCAGAGCCCGTCTCCTCCCCCAGATTTTATTCATGAGGCGTGACAAGTGGGTGAGCTGCAGCCAGCGAAACAACTCACCCAGCAGCTTCTGACAGCTAGAACACAGGAGGAGAGCGCCTTGGCTGGGGACCGAGCCCAGCCCCAGCCCACACGATGCTATTTTCTGCTCTAACCAGGCTGGGCAGGTTTGGGGTGTCCGTGCGAGCAGACGCCCTTCGGTCCTCAAGTCAAGAGGTGCCAGATGTGCGTGGTGGAGAATAACTTGAGGCCCTGGCCAAGAGATGAAAACTATTAGCTTGTCATTTTGCTTCAGACAAATTTCTTGCTAAATCGAGTTGGCGTTCAGTCCTGGGAGGGAGCGCAGCGAGCCACGGGGTACGCTCCCGCTGCCGACAAAGCTGGGGGATGCAGCAGCCTGGGTGAGCTCTAGCAGGATGGATCGGTCCCAGGAAAAGAAAAAAGAAAAAGGAAAAAGGAAACAAATGAGAAAGCACTGGGGAAGGGAAAGGGTGAAGGAGCTGTCAGGCTGGCGGATGGTCTCTGACACAGTGGCATCACACGCTGGGCTTTGGAGGGGGCTGCAGAGTCAGTGCCAGGGTGTCAGGGAGAGGAGCTGACACAATGGAAACATTCAGGCCGGTTCCTTGCACGCACACGAATGCGTCCGAGACGGCCAGGACAGAAAGGAGCTTATTTCTGGCTGATGCATTGAGGGATTTTCTGTTTGCTGCTGTGTTTCGTATTTGTGGCTTCCCGTATGGAAATGCTTTTTCCCTTTAACCTCCACCCACAAGCCCCATGGATTTTGTTGCAGTTTGCAAAACATATGGTGCATACATCAAAAAAATAAAGGATGCTATATTTAAAATATTACAAAGCAAGCCAGGAGCCAGCATTTTTAAACTAGGGCAGTGTCTGAGAGTGAAAAATGTGGGGATTTAGGATTTTCTACACCAGATCAGAGAAACAGCCCCGTTAGACGAGACAGAGGCAGGCTGGCAGCCTGCCACCTCGCAGCAGGCTGTTGCTCAGGTCTGGTGCTGCTGCTCGCAGGACCCAGATGGTTAACCTGGGCGCCCGCACCCTGCCCTCGCAGGTGGACCACGGGGCAGCCGCATCCAGCACGGCTCTGCCCTGATAATTCAGTTTAGCATCCAGCCGCTGCTTGGCAAGGTGGTTTGTACGTGATGCTCTAGGAAGACAGCGCCAAACCATAATGCACTAAGCTAATTTCTTCCTGGTTTCTTCTGTAATCAGTTGATTCCCCGATGGGCTGAATACCGCCTCTATTACTCCACTAATCGCTCCGTGTGTAGCATCATTCATCTGGCCAATACAAGCACTGCAAGAAAGATGAATTCTTGCTTTCTGTATGCACAGGTTAGAAGACAGAGACTCCTCCATGTCATTGCTCCAGACTGGAGCTTGCTCTTTTATTCTGCAGAGTGAGTGCAGTACACTCATTTGCTTTATTTTAAACCATATTCACACTGGCATTGTAGTTCCAACCTGGGAGACTGCGTCATAGCCAGAGAATGAGGGGTGTTGGATTTGCTATTTTTAACTCCTTCTACTCCAGGGAGGGAACTTGAAATCAAATCTCTATCCAGAGACACTGCAGAGATATTAATGCAATGAAATGGGAATTTGGACTGGGGGTGACAGCTGGCAAAGCGAGCCCTGGCGTCACAGAGGGGACAATCTCCCCATAAATAGGATGCACCAGAGGGGTATATGTTACAGGGCAGTCTCAATGCCATCAGTGCGTGCTCAGAGGCTGAAGGTTCAAGACCAGCCGCCATGCAGCCAGTCCCATTCCAGGGGATGAATTACGGCTCAGGGCTGGCGGCAAAACGGATCAGGAGCTTCCCCAGCAGGCTCCAAATTCCTCTGTTCACTCTGATATCCCCGGAAGGTGCTTTCTAAAACAACTGGGATCTGGGAGGGGTGCAACACAGCCCACGGCTGCAGTGTGAAGCGCACTGCCACATCCCTGCCAGGCCAAACTGCCTGCAAACCATGGCATCAGAAGAGACAAACCACACCTGCAGTCACTTAATATGGACCACCCCACAAAAAAAAAAAAATCATGCAAACCCTTTTTCGGACAAGGGTGCAGCAGAGCCCCAACCCACCTGGCCCCAGTGGGGTCCTTGCACATTACACAAGCAGCACAGAGGGTGTTTACTGCCTCCTTAATCTATTATAATCCCCACTCTAATTCTGTTGAAGGTAGCAAATGGAGCCTTTAAGTGGTCATAAAAAGATTGTACCCCCCCCCCCCACAGAGCTTGTGTGAGACACCTGGCCATGTGGAGGGCTGGCAGAGCAGGGAGCGCAGCAGGCGCCTGGGCTGTGCGGGTGGCGGGGCACAGCGGGGGACAGCACCATGCCAGGGCCAGCCACGTGGCCACCAAGGGGTTTTAGGCACCACAGACTCTGCGGGTTGGAGCACGGCATCAGACACACTGACCCCCAGGCTGTTTGGGCTGCCTCCTGCTGCCCATCCCATCCTTAGTGTCTAGGATTAGGGTAAAGCCCCATGGGACAGAGCATCTTTTACAAGCTATAAGCACAGCCCCTTGCAACTGCAAAGACCAAGGAAAGATACCCCAGAGGGGATGCTCCCCTGCCAGCAGCACCCTAAGCAGTGACCAGGGCCTGGCCATCCTGCTGCCCAGGGAGAGGCAAATCCCCCTCTGGACTTTGCAAGGGCTTGAGGAGCTCCTGCGCAGGCTGCCGACACGCACCAGTCTCACCCAAAGCTGTTAGCGTTTATCTTCTGCCATGTGTCGATTTCAGTTGGTCAGAAGCAGAGCTTTCGATATTAAAAGACAGCAGTTTTTGTTCTTCTTGCCATCTGTATGTTTGTGTATTTCCCCTACCACCACAATTAGCAGGCTGGGCTCCAGCCAGGCTCAGGAGGAGATCTTAGTTGACGTCTTCCCTGCAATTTGAACAGCTTCATCATTTCTTTTATGGCTCCCCTAGCACGGTCCCTGTCACCGAGACGATCGCAGCTCCAGCTGTCCCTCCCAGCGCCCTGGCAGGGGCAGGCAGCTGCGCTCCCGGGAGCACCAGCTCCTGCAGCCGCGGGTGCAGGTGGGGGACAAAACCCCACGCCCCAAAAGGCAGCAGGAGCTTTGCCACCCTCCTGCCCGGCCCATCCACGCGTTTCCTGGCAGGTCCCGTGGCAGGAAGGCCACCAGCACCTCGGGGCTCTGCCAGAACAAACCCACTCCTCTCCCCTCTCTGGGGTGCGCACCACTGCGGCTAGCTGCACGCTTCTCGCAGAAACAAGAGGATGAAATCAATCACCGAGCCCCCGACAAGAAACGGAGCCCGATTCACGGCTGGAATCTCCCTGCAGCTCCAGAGGAAGCTGCCAGTGACACGTCCTGCTAGCCAGGGCCAACTGCCTCGCCCCTGCAACAGCCCCCACTCATCCTTTTGCAGGATCCTGCAAAGCCCACCCTGACCTGGGTTTCCAGCCAAGCGTCATTGCACAGAAGCAAAAAGGCACCCCAGAGCAACAGGAGCTGCACACCCAGCTCCACCACCACCACGGTGCTCAGACCAGCACTGTCAAAAGCCTCCGCGTGGGTTTTGGCACCTGCAAATGGGAGCTGAGCTCACCCACAGCCATGCACCTCGGGCAAGCCCAGGTTGCTCCAGGTGAAAGATCTCACAGGGCTGCTCCTGCTCCCCTCACTGCAAACCCAGCACAAAGAACGGCAGGGGCAGGGCTCTGTGCATCGATGTTTGCAGAGCACTTTTGTTTGAGCGGCTCTGCCAGAAGGACGCCGGGATGTGCTGGGTTCTCCATGTAGGACCACGGCAGAGGAGTGTTGCTGCTGCTGCAACTGCTCTGCCTTGGCAAACCACGCTCTAGTTTCGGGCTGTCTGATAAACAGACTTGAGCTAGCACATACACAGACAGCTGCCTAAGGCAAACAGCAGGACAGAAACGTACAAGTAAATCTGGCAACTTTATGTGAATTAAATGTGCATTTAATTGAGATTTATAAGGGAGGTTGCAAGAGCAATTGATTATCAAAACTAGATTATTTATGGGGACTTAGTAACTATACAGAAGATTAATGTTTCCAGAATAAATCCTCACCAAATATATTTTTCGCCTAGTAATCAGTAATAACACGTCACCCTAATTATCTCATGAAAGGGCCACAAAAGCTCTGACAAATACTGAGAATATATTGTTGTCTGCAAAGCAGCACCAGAGACCCAAAGCCACTGTCTGCCTCCAAACCATGGCTCAGCTCATGTTCTCCAACACCAGAACGTGGCTCATGAAGAAACACCTTCCCAGGCTTGGTCCTCTATGTATGTCATGCCTAAAGACAGGATCTGGGATCCAGATGACACTTTGCCCAAAGTCTTGGGGCGGTTTGCACGCCGGGGTCCCAAGCCTGGCCAAGGCAAGGTGAAGTCACTGCAGTTACTTGCATGGTGACAGATAATATCAACAGGAGCAATAAGATGGCTCCTAGGATGAGAAAAGAAAGCTTTTTCCCCAAGAGCAAGAGGAAAGGCACACGTGTCCTGTAAAAGCTAATGGGGTACAGCCTGGTATTTGCACAGCTTTATATTCCTCTCTGCTGGCAGACAGAGGTGCCCTGTTAGATCTGAAGGGACAGCCCGTGCTGCAGCAGGCTCCTCTACTTTCCTTAAGTAGCACTCTCTCGTTAAAAACATGTATTGAAAATTAACAGCTCCAGCAGCAAGAGGCTAATGAAGCCGTGCCATGCAGCAGCCTTGCCAGCACCTCTCCCAGCCCCCTGCACAAGGTGCTGCATGGCCCCGTCCCAGCTGGCCGAGGACCACCCCGTGCCCTGACCCATCCTCTGCCTGTGCACCAGGACATGTCGCGGGGATGTCCCCAGGGACCTCCACCCCCAGGAGGTGGCAGTGAGCAGTCCCTCCAGGAGAGGAAGGGGACCCTGCCGCTCCCCATGGCGTGGCAGGCGCAGGACCGCTGCTCCGGGATGCAGGGATGCTCCGGCAGTCGCCATGGCAACCCTGGTACACAGCCGGGGCGAACAAAGCTGATGGGAAAGGAGAGGAGAGGAAGAGAAAAGCAGAAAGGAGGAAAAAGCAAAAAAGAAGGGAAGGGAGATGGGCCTACAATAGTAGAGGGAAGGCTGGGGCAGGAAGGAGTGATGGGGTGAGAAAGCAGAGGGGGTGTGGAGAGGAGGAGGAGGAAGAGGAGGAGAGCCGCCTTTTGGCTTCTCACCTTGGGATGACCTTCTGGGAGGTGACCCAGGGCGCGAGCTGAGCTGCACCACCACGATGGTGCCCATTGGCCCCGCTGTGGCTGTCCCAGCAGAGGGGCCCTCCAGGACCTTTTCCCTGGCTGGCAGCCCGAGGCCGCGCTGTGGGACATCCCGTCATGGCAGCATCCTGCTGGAGAGCCAGGAGGCTGGGAGCAGCCCTTCCCATGACCTGGGGCAGGGTCAGGAACTCCGAATTGGAGACACCCTTAAGGCAACAGGTGGGTAGATGCCTGGGGGCAGGGGCAGGTTATTCATCACCTTCCTCCTTCCACTAGCACAGGCGGATTGGCCCAAGCTTTGGGTCCCAGCCCATCACACGAGGTGTGCTAGCACAGTCCCGCTCCCAGCCACACCCCAGTTTCAGGCTCCAGGCCCATTCCTCAGCCCAGCTGTGCCAGCTGTTTGACCTCCTGCTTGCCAAGCGAGCAGGGCTGCCTGCAGCCCCCGAGCCCTGACGTGAGGTGTTTCAGGGGCCAGGAATGGAGCACAGAGCCCTTTGGAGCAACACCCGGTCCCAACCCCGCAAGGGTGGGCCATCTGCACAGCTGGTTGTGAAAGGAGCAGGGCTCCAAGAGCGCTTTCTCACATGGCTTGGGGCTCACGTGAACCCCTAACCCAAAGTCAGGGTAGGAGGCAGAGATGCAACCACAAGTATGTTGATATAAGTCCTGAAACTGCAAAAACACAAGCTGTGTCCACTGCCAAAGCATGCTCCGCTCTCGTCTCTCAGTCTCACTTCATTAAAGGCAGAGAGAATTAAAAAAAGAGACGTCAGGGTTTGGGTCAAAAAGCAGCAACTACAACCTCTCTCAGCTGGAATGGAAAAATAACATCCCACTTGGTTGGTTGTTCTAATGAAATAAACCTCCAAGAGAAGCTCCCCCTCTGCCAAGCCACCCTCACGATAGCTGAACGGTAAAAACACAAACGGGCTCTTGCAGGCGGGGAGCAAGTGCCGGGGCGGTGAAGCCTCAGGGCCATGGGGACGAGAGCGGGCACCGGGTGGAGGAGGCGGTCAGAGGGGCTGGGAGAAACCTCCCGGGGAAAGGATGGGGTGTAACAGCTCGCCCATTTTAGCAATGAGAAGATGAGAACCCCCCCCCCCGAAGGAATTCGTGCAGGTGCTACAGGAGCAGCCAGAGCGGGGCAGCAGGGGACAGCAGCGCCTGTCCCCACTGCCTCAGCCCGTGAGAGCACACCTCTGCGCCGGGCTCTCGCAGCACGATGCTCTCAAAGGGGGCTTAATGCCCCCAGCCACGTCCTGAGCCTCCGCGGGCAGGACACAGGGTGTCCCAGCCACCACACCACGAGGGCTCGGTGCCGGGCACGGACAGAGCAGGCTGGGGACGGTGGGTGCGGAGGGGAGGATGCGGCACGCTAGAACAATGAACTCCCCAGAGCGTACGCAGGGGTTTCGCACAGACTCATCCTCCCCTCCTCCTTCCCGCGCTCGTGTTCTCCTTGCCTTCTGCGTACGCCCAGAAACCGACTTCAAAAGGAAAGGGGGGGCTGCCAGCGCGGGAAGCGGCAGGCAGGCAGACACGGCTGTCTCCATCTAAAAGCCCTCGGTGCCTTTCATCAGGGCCTGGAGAAAAAAAGCCTTCAGCGGTCAGGCTGGAGGCAGACAACCAAGCCTGGCAGCAGGTCCTGCTGCCCAGCAGCCCTGTGCTCCTGATGTGGGATTTCACCCTCCCCGCCGGGCAGAGGGAGTTAGCCCTCCCCATCTCACCTCCCTGCAATACAGACGTAAATAAATCCATCTGTGTACGGTAAGCACCAGAGATCCTCTTAACCCTCCACGCTCTCTGCTCCGGAGCTGGGCTGAGCGCTGCCCACCCGTGCCGCGGGCACGAGGACAGCAGGGCTCTCTGGGAACAGCCCATTGCCGTGGCCCAGCTCGCCTGAGCCGAGGTCACTGCTCCCTTCCTCGCCACACAGCAGCTACAACCCATCTGTCCCCAGCAGCCACCTCCCAGCTCCTCATTAGTGCCAATTAACGGGTGGTCAACAGGCCCAGCAGAGCTGCATTTTCCAGGGAACAAGTCCCCTTTCAAGGGGGTAATCAACACAGGCTTTGTTGTGCGCGCTTTTGGCTTAAATGAGCCAAGAGCTGCCTGCCAAGGAGCAACATTATTTTCTGAATCGTACCCTTTGTGCCACCAGACCCAAGCGGGGAGCAAGGAGCTGGGACAGCCGCAGATGACCTCTCTTGGCAAGCCCTTGACTTGCCACGCACCTGAGGGATGCTCTGTGCAGCCCCCACAGAGGCCCCCACGTTCACACGTCCCCTCACCCACCAGCCGAGGGTCTCATCAGCATTACCAGTGGCCTGGGAAGCCACCAAGCCCAGCCAGAGCAGGTCCCCAGGTCTGGTGACAAAGGCAGGGTGAAGACCTCACCAGCCACAGAGGATGCCTGGGCTTGGACTCCAGCTCCTGTGTTGCAGCATTAGAAAAAATGCTGCGAGCTGGAGAAATACAGCAAGGAAACAGCACATGGACCAGCGGCAGCCCTTTGCAAGAGGCAGCACAAGGACCAGGGAGCACACGCTCGCCAGCTTCCCTGATTATTTGCCTCACTGATGAGGAAGAAAAAACAGACGAGAAAAAAAGCAAGCAGAGGGGAGCAGGGGGAGATGGCCTGGACGTGACAGGCTGGCACATTTGACATGGGAATCTTGTTAGCAGCATTTTTCCCCTGCCGTTTGAGCGGGGGCAAAGCCAAGGAATGCTTCCCAGCAGCCTGCACCAAGCGAGCCCAGCTTCACAGAGCTTTAATTGCCAGGGGCAGAGCAGGAGAGCAGCAGCAGAGGGGCTGAGGGAGGACAGGCGGCAGAAGGGCGCCGAAGGCTTGTGCTGCAGCACGGGCTCCGTCCTCTTCCCCGGGACGGGAAGCTCCTGTCATCCTTCCAGCACCTTCTCCAACACGAGCTGCATTTGACCATGCTGTGCCCACCCAGGGCTGCAACGCCCCGATGACAGCACACACCGTCCCTGTGCCACGGGCGCTGGGGGCACTGGGTCCCGCAGGCTGGGGCAGCCGGGTGCCAGCCTGCAGCTCAGCTGGGGATGCAGGGATCAGCAACAGCCGCACCAGACCCTCGCTGGCTCTCCGGGGGAAGGAGAGGAAGGATCTGGCAGATCTCTGAGCTGACTAAGAGCTCTGAGTGCCCAGTGGCTCTGCTGTACCAAGCGCAAGCCAAAGCAATTAGCATTTCTTGGAGACTCTCCGTGTAATCTTCCCTGAGTGATGGGGGAGAGCTGCCACAGGCACCGGGAAGGGCCGGGGCTGCAGAGCAGCCCTGGAGCTGCCGCACCAGCAGCGATGCAAGGCAGAGCGGGGCTGTCCCACTGGAGGGACATGCTGCCAGCAGCTCCAGGATCGCTGCTCCATGAGGGCACAGGGACACTGTGCCCTCACCCAGCCACCGCAGCCCCGACCCCACCAAATCTTGTCTCCGGGTGCCACAAGCTGTCAGACAGCAGCAAGCCAGAGCACAGAGCAGAGAGGCAGCCTCAGCACCTCTCCTTGGAGCACAGCCCAGGAAGGGAAGACCATGTCTGGGGAAAGCCAGGACCAACCTCATCTGTCAGCTCCCAGGCAAGGCCACCAGCCCGAAGCAGGGAGAGAAGCACAGAGGAGCCTGGAGATGCTCAGGGAGTCAGGGAGCAGCAGCAGCCAGCCCAGCCAGCCAAAGTCCGGGATTACTTTTAACGGCTACTTGTAGAACGCAGTGAGCACGTGCAGGACAGACTGCCCGCGCTGATGCTCACCCCGACACGTGCAAGGAACATATCTCATATCCAGGCTTTTTATAGGGTTTCCCGCTCCTGCTGGGCACGCAGCTCAGCGGCTCGGTATGACCACATCACCCCCTCCCCCAGTAATCACTCACATGCCGTTCGCTAAAGTCTTTCCATTCCCTCTCTTGCCGTTTCCTCTTCTCTCCTTATTAGGGATCCACCTACCCATCCATCTACTCATTCTCTCCCCCTCTGTGGCTATTTTTAAAATGCCATAAAAGCTTTCAACTGGTAGCATCCTCAGGGATGCGAGGGATTTTATATGTAAGCCATCAAGAACTGTCATCACCACATAACTCACCATGCAGACAGTGACTTTTAAAAACATCCACGCTTGGTCCCTCGGCTCTCCCTGGCCAGCTTGCCTGGGGCAGCATGGCCATTTACCTCCCAACCTGGAGGGGAAGGATCAGGTCCAACCCGCACCCTCCCGGGGAGGCAGCTGGGAGGGCAACACAGCAAAGCCCCTCGCATAGGTGGTATGGGTATGCAGAGGGGTGTTTTCTCACTGAACGAAGGGCACTGAGCTGGGGATCACCCAGCTTTGTGCCCTAGTGTCTGCAGGCAGATGGAGGGAAGCTTCCTTGCTGAGAAGGTGGCCATGATTCTCTCTGCATGTCCACTGCACATGCAAGTGGGGAAGCTGCTGTAATTGCATGGTTCCCATACTGGTTGGGGGTCAAGAGGTCTGAGACATGCAAGAGGAGGGAGATATTTCGGTTCCACAAAACAACTCCTCCTGAAGGCACAGACTACCCCAAGAACCGAATCTCAGGAGGCAGCCTGGCTGACTAGGGAAAAACCAAAGTTTCTTGATCAACCCCAACCTCCAGCCCAGCATGGGCAGAGGGAGCACAGGAGCATTCAGGGACTACAGGGCACTCCAACAGCACCAGGAAAACTACTTCTCTCCCTGATCTGGTCACTCCCTGCAGAAGAGCATCCTTCCCCTTCCCTCCCAAAGGTGTGGCTGAACACCTGATGCATGTAGCAAGGAAGCCTCCACCTGTGCCTCCTCACCCTGCCCATGCCACCAGCACCCCAGCACAGCTTGGCAGGAGCCGAGGGGGTTTGCTCAGCATTCTTTGCAGGGCCGGCTCCCTGCTGCAGGCTGCTGCCAGCATGGCGAGGCACGCTGCCCCAGAGCCAGCTGCCAGCTGGGATTAGGCTGGGCATAACCGGAGAGGTGTCCCGCCGCACGCTAATGCGATGACATGCTTTGTGTCACAGGCAGCACCCCCAGGGCCCTTCTTCATCAGTTCAAGTGACCAAGCATTGGGCACGCCTGTAGGAGCCCCAGCTCGGTCACATCGCTCTCAGACAACACTTGGGTGACGGGGCTATTTGTAGCCACATATACATATATACACATATACATATATACATACATACACATATCTCAGCTCACCTCGTCCCCCCTTCTTCATCCTCTGAGGGCTCCTCTGGGAGGTGCTGAGGTGGGAGGCAGGGACACCCCCATGTCCCCAGCACAGACAGGGAGGGGTTTGCAGGGACCAGCGACGAGATCTGAGTGGAGACAGCGGCTGTGTGAGTGCAGACGGAGCTGGGGAAGCCTGCACTCTATCACGCTGAGGACTGCTGCGATACGAGCAGAGAGAGGGAAAATCCGGAGCAGAGCTGACGAGAAGCTGGCACTGAGCCGTACAGCATGCCTGCCTGCCCAGCACCCTGCCCCTTATGGGCTGCGTTTTCAGTGGGGGCTACTCCCCCCCGGGACCTCTGCCTGTCCCAGACAGAGTTTTTCCATGCCTTGGCTGCACTCTGCACCTGAGTGCAGATCTCCAGCTCGCAGGAGATGCTGAAGCCACAGGGACCTGCTGTGGTCCTTCCTGGCAGGCCAGGGACCTGCTTGCAGCTGCACTCATGCACAGGCACCCCAGGTGACGCAGACCTTGCGGCTGCTGGCAGACAGCAGCTGGGTGATGAAAGCACCGGCTGCCCCTAGCTGGGCAGCGGGCAGCCAGGGGTTATTTAACCCAGCAAGCACTTGGTGAGTCAGCACGGCAGGTGACAGGCAGGGCAGCAGCACCAACAGAACAGCCCAGCCCATGGCCAGGAAAACCCTTTTGTTTGGAAAGGGGGTGCCAGGGGGACACAGCCACCCCCAGAGCAGCGCTGGGGCTTGGGCAGGCTGCAGCTCCTGACATGAAACAAAAATGGGTTCACACACACAGCTTCCTTCCCTCCTCCTCCTCTTTTAAAGCTTTTAGCTGGGACAAGTCCTTGACCAGGGGTGAGATGGCTGCACTGGCCCTGCTGGGGCCCTCCCCGCCTCGGCAGGGAATCCAGGCTGGGGAGCAGCTGTGGACAGGGACGTCCCCACCACAGCACCCAACATGTCCCAGCAAGTGGTGCTGAGCCAGGGAACCACCTGCCCCAGCCCCAGCCGCTTTAAAAATAGTTCCCCCTTGCCAGCAGGCGCTCCTGGGCTGGGCAGTCCTGTGGGACACCTCCGTGCAGCAAGGTCCTGAGGGCTGGCAGGGGGCTGGATGTGAGAGAAGCAGCAACATCGTCAGGGCTGAAGAGTACACGACAGAGGGTGGGAAGGGTGCACAGGGCCTCGCAGTGTGCTTCTGCAAGCAGGATGCTACAAGCACACTCGTGAGGGGCACGGTTCTGCAGAGCCTGGGATGCATGCATTGTCGCTCACACCTCAAGTGCTGGCCTGGGTTATGCTCGTGGTTGCATGCACTGAGAAACCTTCCTACAACCCACTATCATGAGGACATGACAATCCCCAAAGGTTAAATTCAGACTGCGATGCACTCAGGCTGTGCTGAGGAAGGGCTCCAGGGGTGGCATTGCACCAACAACGCCCTTCTTGCCACAGCAGCCTGGTGCTCCCCACAGTGTGTCACTTCTTGCCAAGAAGGAGCATGGAAGCCAGCAGGATGGCTTCAAACCCGCAAGGTATGCACCCCGCTCTGATGCTGCCCTGCTCCTTAGAGACACCTTCATCCCAAGGACTTTCCAGTTGTCTAAGCCTCAGAAACTGGATATTTCAAAATGGAAGTAGAGTAAAATGTGCATGAACAAAAAAAACAAGTGATGCTTGGGGGTCAGAGAAGGACTTTGCCAGGGTGAAAAGGGTAAGAAAAAAGGAAGGTCAGGAAAGCTGCATAAAGAAATCATAATATCAGCTCCTTTTTCTTTCAGATCTCTGCCCCAGGCAGCAGAGAAAGCAAATCAATTCCCAGCCCAGGGCTTATGGCTGATACTGATAAAGCATTCAGACTATACCAGAACTGAAAAATGCAGATACAAACTACAGCCTACCAAAAACCTGAGCCACCAGCAGATATATGGGAACCATATGTCCAAGTCTGCTGTCACACTTGCTCAGTTTGGTACTATTAAGCTTCAGACAGCCCTCTTCTAGAAGAGAAAGCATGTCCATCACGGCACACAAGCTCTTCTACTTCCCCAGGGATTTACTGAGCCTATGGACACAAGAGGCAGAGAAGCTGGGCACAGCCCAGGTGTCCTCCAAGCGAGAACAGCCTCTTCTGCTGTAGGCTGCCAGCCATCCCTGACATGCCTACCCTGAGCTGTTTGCAAGCAAGCTTTCTGGGGCTAAAACATCTAGACTTGGGCTAGCCCTATGGCTGCTGCAGTCACTCCTAGTCCCCTTCCAACCTGGAAAGCCTCCCTCTTTCCCCCACTCTCCTCCTGGGTCCTTGCCATCACTAGTCTACCCCCAGGATGCCTTCCAGAGGTGCTGCAGTGATCACAACTGAGAGGCACTGATGAATTTAGTCTAAAAATATCTAATTAGATGTTCCAAGCACTTCATTATGGCATCGCCATGATACGACTGCGGGGTCTGGCAGGAACTTGGTGGGTTTGCCTTCACTCCTTCGCAGCTTTGCAGGGAGCAAAGGCAGCATCACGCCAACTCCTTGCTGGTAACAGGACAGTCTGTCATTAGTCCAGCCTGCTGGCATCATAAATACAATTATCTGGCTAAACCGATCGTCACTCTGTCATTAGAAAACTTGCTATTTGTTTTATAAGAGCATGGCAGGCCCTTGAAATAATTCAATTGCTTCAATTGACTTTACAGCATGCACTTCATTGGCCTGCAGGGCCACTTTCCATGGCTTCTGCTCTTCAAAGGGCAAACTGCCAAGAAAGAGGGTTTGCAGGAGAGCTTGAACGAAGCCTGGTGAGAGGACAGAGTCCATCCACCAGCCTAAGGACAGAGAGAAGCTGCCCAAGCTCTGAATTTTCTGGCAGCAAAGTGAACACTAGTGATGGCGTCCCTTTGCTAGGCTGTGCAGGAGAAAGGAGGGGATGATTTGTGTCAGGTTGTTGGTGGCAGCAGAGTCAGGGTTGGGTGTTAATTGAGAGGATCAAGATGTGGGTAGAGAGCTTAGAGTTCCCCTTCATGCCCCAGTTCTACAGAACTCAGTGCTAAAGCCCTCCTTAGAGAAGCATGGACACTAGGTAATGTTCATGGCTAGTTTTGGAGAAAACATGTGAGGAAGGTAGCTCTTCATCTCTTACAATAATGTAAGAATCTGTCTGCACTTCTTTCTCTCTGTACCATCTGCACCCATACCTTGAACTGAGACAGCTCCAACCTTCCTGAAAGCTCTCCCCCTTCTAAAAGCCTTCCCCGTGACAACCTGCCCAAGAAGGAAGAGCTCTGCTTGGAGACCTGGCTCTTCTCCCACTGCATGGGAAGAGCCTGCCCAGCAGCTGCTGAGGGAGCCGGGCTGAGGAGCATGAGGGCTCATCCAGACCCAGAGCCCATCTCACCAAGCACTTGGGGACCAGGCAGCAGCACCCACAGCCCTGGGCAGCATCTCACCCTTCTGGAGCTGTGCTTTGTCCCACGTTTACTGCTTGCCTGTGGCAGCCTCCAGCATCGCAAAGATGAAAGAGGAACCAGTGCTGTCCAGGAACCATGTGTGCTATATCAGAAGAGGCTCACTTGTACCATAACCTCAAGGGGAAGACTAATGGTCCTCATCATACTGATGGGTTGATCCCTCAGGTTCACCGCGCTTCTGAACAGGGGAGCAGCACCACGTCCTCCTCAGCAGGTCCTGCCCCGGCAGGTGGGGAGAGCTGGTGAATCACCCTGCCCGATGAGCTGTGCAGGGCAGAGCTGGAGCACCCGGCGACGCGCAGCACCATGTGATTCCTCTTTAATTACACAGGGACTTAATAGAGTTTGCTGGTAAACACCTTGTAACCACATGTGCCTAGAGATTACTGTGTAATTATGCTTAGTGGATCATCATGTAACAGGGAACATGATTTAGGAAAGACAAAAATAACCAAGCAAACATGCTGCATTCATCAGTATCTGTCATGAAGCCTTCCTGCCCAAATGCTTAACCGGCCAGCCTTTTCCCCGCATCTCCTTTCCTGGCTTTCCAAGACCAGCAGAGCTGCTGTGCAGGGATTTGAGAGGTGCCAGGGGGTGGGATGGTCTGCAGAAACTTTCCACCTCGCATACCAAACCCCCTGCAAGACCTTCCCATGCTCTGACAGGTGTCAGCTGCTCCGAGGGAGCAGGATGGGACTTTCCTCCCCCAAAGCTTCTTGGGGAAAAAGCTGGAGCCCAGAACTTAGGAGGTTTCAGAGGGGGATTTTAAGGGATGTTCTCTAGGGCAAAGGCTTGTACCACAGGATCCAGCTTCAGCTGGAACACAGCACAGCACTGATAGACCTGTTTAGGAATGTATGAATCCATTTGCAACCAATTAGCAGTACTAACTGGAGTGGGAGGTATAAATAGCTAATGTAAATATCAACACCATGCCCTCCAAACACTCACTGTACGCCAGGAGGCTGCTTTCACAGCCAGCACAACCCCTGCACCCTCAGGCCCCCTTGGTCTGCTCCGCAGCCTCAGGATATGCATTTGCACCCAAGATCAAGGGCCTTCTCCTTTCCCCCTAAAAGCAACATTTCCATATGGCTTTGCTATCCCGCCCATCATGGGAGAGGAGACACATGGGGCCTCCAGCCCCAGGACCCATAGTGGGTGCAAAGCAAGCCCCTGTCCCCTCAGCAAGGGCACACGGGACTCCTGCGTGCTGTGTTTGGAGATGCACCTGCACAGCCCAGCCTGAGCACAGCAAATCCTGCCCCGAGCTCCCTGGAGGCCTGGCCTGTAGTTTTTGCACAACAGCGTGGCTTGAGGCCAGCACAGTGACCCACAGCCCCAGGTTTCCTGCCTCACGTCAGCTTCAGACAGGATAGAAGCATTATCAAAACACACCAAGCAAAATGGAAAGCAGAGAGGTAGCAATTCACGGCTCAGATGCACAGCGAGGATAAAGATGCCCCCATCTCATTGATCTGGCAGCACAAAAACTCTGGTACTGCAGCTGCAGGTGTGCCTGTAGCTCGTCACCCCATGCACAGCCTGGCTTTGTTATCCATCCTCATCCTCCTCCTGTGTTCCCTCTCCCCTCACACCTGCACGGGAAAGGCTCAGCCCTCTCCTGGTGCATGATGCTGCAGGCAGGGCCCCACCGCCCCACTAGCACAGGCTGGAGAATCGCTGCAGAGAGCAGCCGAGCTGGCCAAGCCCGAGAGGCCTCTCTGACCAACAAGTGGCACCGAGCTCCTCCGGGCCACCAGCTGCCAGCAAAGGACTGCAAAAGCCACTGTGGGTCACTGCCAGGCATCGGTAGGGTGAAACTGGGATGGCACGGAGGACACTGGCACGAGGCTCTGGGTTCCTTTTCCCCTTGCAGGGGCACAGAGGCCTGAGGGACGCAGGCTGGGTAGGGAAGCACAGAGCTGCGTTAGGCAGCTGCGGGAGGGGAGACGGCTCACACCAGCCACAGAGCACACTGATGGAAGGGGCAGCCTCACTCCTGCGCCTTGCTCTCAGTGCTGGCTAGGAAAGGATCACGCTCAGAACAGATGTCAGCCAGTATTTGGGTATGGCAAGCCCTGCTTTGAGCCCCCCAGCTAGCTAGGAAAAGCCTGGAAGCCTAATGGGCAGAGCCCGCTGTCTCGCAGGGCTTGGCCAGCCCTTGTACAAGGTGTGGTCCCACGGGGTGCCCACCACAAGCGATCAGCCCACAGCACGGGAAATGAACAGCAGCTGTTACCAGCTTTCCAAACCTTCACTAAGCCACATGGCTACCTAGGAAGGAGTAATGGCAGTATTTAGGCAATGGCATCTAAAGCATCAGGCTGTGAAATCCAGACACCAAGGCATGGCCGAGTGGCGTGCCCAAGGTCACTGAGCAAGTCAGCGGCAGAAGGAGAAGTGCCTCCCAGGTCCACACTCACCACCTGCCCAGTGGCCTCCTCCCGTGAGTCATGCTGGAGCAACAGGCAGGACGCACGTTTGGGTTTGCTGGTACCTCTCCCTGCGTGGGGGAGGAACGAGCAAAGGAGTCTTGCAGTGCAATCAGATAGTCATGATATGCTGGCACCATAAACAACCCTTATCACTACCAGCATCCAAATTGGCTACTAAGAGCTGGGAAGGAACCAACACACATTTGTCAGCTTTGGCTTACAAAAGGCTCAAAGTGCCAGTGACCATGGTGGTCAGGTGGGCCCAGTGAGCACCGAGTGCTACCCCAGCACTCTGCACCAGACTGCCGTTCATCACCCAGAGAGGGAGGAACCTCTGTTACCAGGCATCCCACAGGGCTGGGAACAAATGGCCCCCCGCTGGCCCCCACCTGGGCACCACCAGCCACACTGCCCCCAAGAAGGGGGCTAGCTCGTGCCCCAGGTGTGGCTCGTGCAGATGGCACTTGGAGAGTTCTCTCACCTCTGACGCAGCCCAACAGATCTGGAATCACCTGTTCTGTTGCCTGCAGCGTGCCAAGGAATTTTTCATGGTGTTTTGCTTGGGAACCACCCCAAGTCCTCAGATTGAGAAACCTCAGCACACCACTGGGACAGAGAAGTCACTGCTCTGCCACTTACTGTCGGGGGGACTCCTCCTCACTCCACAGGGAGTTGAGGACCCATGGGAGGGCCAGCACCTTATCCCAGGTGGGAGACCCTCACACGGCAATCAGCTTTGGCTGGGGGCTCGCTGGGGCATGCTTTTAGAGGAATAGACCAAAGGCCTGCTAGAGAGGTGGACACAGCTGCCACACATCCTAACAGCAGTGAAAAAGAAATTGACTGTGACTTGATCAATCTTTCCAGACTTTGCAACGAAAACACAAAACCAGGAGTAACCAGACCAGTAGCAGGTGCCAGTTCTCATCTTATGCAGCACATCTCTATGCTCCGCTTCTTTAACAATTCATACGTAGTGCATGAACATCTCTGTCCCTGTCTCTCATCCATGCACAATAGGAACACCCAGCTGCAGAGGTACACACTGTTCTGCGCCACACCTGTGCTTTGCTCAGATCCCTGCTTTCTGGGTCTCCCCTTACCCTGCTCCTGCTCATCCTCCCCATCAGCTGCTCCCCCAATGCCTATTTGTAGGTAGGCAGTGGCATCAGCAAGTGAGCCTGCTGCCTGTCAGAGTGCTCCTGGCTCCTTCTCACCATGTTGCATATCGACATTTTACTGCATGATCTGCCCTCCAATCCCCAGAAATACGAGCCAAGAAGTACTCAGTGGAGATAAGCGCCATGGCTCAGCCCACACGAAAGGAGCACCAGCAAAGCCATACCCTGTCACAAGGCAAAAGGCGGGGGGGAAATATCCAGCCCATTTGTCAGCCCTGGTGTCACATTTTCTTTCCGATTCCTCCCAGCCAGACCCAAGCAATATCAGCCCCGTTCCCATAGCGAAGGGAATGGAAAGCCGTACTTACTGCTCGTGCTCATCTTGCTGGTCCTCCTCTGCCCTTCTCATTCAACAAAGGGGGCAAAGATGCTCCTTAAATCCTCTTTCTCTGCCTCCCCCCTATCAGCGGGAGGAGGTCGCCTCTCCCCTTCCTAGAGGAGAGATTCCTGCGCGCTCCGCCGCCTAACGNCCGCCGGATGCCAAGGTCACGGGTGGCGGCGGGGAGGGGGCGCGGGACCCACCCGGGGGAGGGCTCCGGGACCGGCCCCGCGGCCGGCGCTGCCATGCACTGCGGAGCACGGCCGCTGCCGCTCCTCTTATAGCGGGGTGTGGAGCGGCGGGGGCCGCGCCGCGCAGCGCCT